>JAQZBX010056710.1:0-18135 GCA_029593785.1 Cabassous unicinctus
AAAAAAAAAAAAAAGACATTGTGGCAGATTGATATTATTTATGAATTCTAAAAAGAGATATTGATTATGTTTGTAAACTGGTCTGTTCCTCTGGGCATGATGCCCTTTGATTG
Organism: Cabassous unicinctus; assembly: GCA_029593785.1. Lineage (NCBI taxonomy): Eukaryota > Metazoa > Chordata > Mammalia > Cingulata > Chlamyphoridae > Cabassous > Cabassous unicinctus. The sequence goes on from JAQZBX010056710.1 coordinate 114, forward strand.
GCTTAAATTCAAAGGCTTTACATTTATTTGATTAAATCAAGATTAGGGTTTTAATTCCACCATATCAATAAGGTGTGCATAGTTGAGTCCCCGCCTCCTTGGTGGGCTATAAAAATGGACACTCACACAGAATTAAAAGCACAGGATGAAATACATCAGTATAGAAAGAGCTCCATAGACATGGAAGAGTATCCAGAGGCCCTGGGAAGAGAGATGAACCATTTGCCTGATAGTTTACAGCTCATCTTGTGAAGCAAACACAGCAGCTAAGCCTGGAAAGAAATTAGCCCAGCAAAGAGAGATGAGCCCTCATAACAGCTTACAACTGAGATTGGAAAAAGCTGGACCCACAGAACCTTAAGAGGAAAGAGGAAGGCTGAACCCTCATAGACATCTCCCAACCTTGCTTCAACATGTGGCAACATGTGGCAACAGATTTATGGTACCATGATTTGGACTCTTTAGGGTCTTGTAACTCTAAGCTTCTAGTGGATTGCTGCTAGATATTGTGTGAATGGAGGACAGTATCTGAAACCCAGAGGATTCACTGGGATGTCTAGTAATACTTCCTTGCTCAAGCACCCTGGTCAATGGATAACTGAGGAGATAAAGAACAGATCATCAGATAAACAACTCCTTCAGGAATAAATGTTTTTGTCACTCCACCAGGTAAAAAGCCCTCTTAGGGCAGTGCTGGTAGAAGCTAAGGGGAATATGCAAAGACTGATAGACAGAAACAGCTACAAATACCAATGTAGACTCATAAGCAGTTACAGTAGTGAGGACAGTGAAAGTTATGTGTGATGTTAATTGCACTAACTTTTAACTCTCTCTTGTTATGTATGAAGAACAGGATGGTAAATAACACTTTAGGTTTCTGGCACATATGTGAATGAATTGTTATTAAACTCTGCTGATATCGTAGCTTATAGGCCTTTTTATGTATCATTTATACACAAATTTTTTCAGCTGAAGAGAGGGCAATTGATGTTGTGGTGCAAAAGTGGTATGATGTGCAAGATATCTTCCATCAATCCACCTCCATTTAATACTTGAAAACTGAAATATTTATCTGAATCAAAAGGCTGCCTAGTTTTCTGTTCTCTGCTGGTTGATGGCCAAAAGGAGAACTAGGAGGATAATGAAAGAAATAAGGTGAGTGAGGTTGCCTCAACTGCTTTTTTGGGAGTTTATTGCACTTTGAAGGTGTCCATTGATCAAAGATCACAGTTTGCATGAGGTGGCTCTCTTATTTCTCTTTATGTTCGGATAATGTTTATCTTCCCCCAACACACAAACACACACAACTTACCCCTTTACATCTCTGATGGTTAAATTTCCACACTATTAATAGTTTCAGAAACTACCCTGAGCACATGATCATAACAAGGCATTTGTTAAAGTATACTAATATTAATCATTTTTTGCACCATATCACTGATTCAGCTATTTAGAATAAGGTATGATATAATAAATAATTGTAACAAAGATAATTAGATCCATATAAATACACATACATATAGCAAATTAAAACCTCAAATAACCTAAGAAAACCTTGAAATTTTCTTCCAATGCATAAATTGATCTTACTGGTCACCTAAAACTATTACTATACTCTGATGGGCAGAAGGGGTTAACAATAGATTATTGTCAGAGGAGAACTAGGCAAAGGGAAAAGTGGCAATTTTGGGGAAAGAAACTTAGCAATTAATGGAAATTGGCAGAGAAACAGTTTGCTTTCAATGAAATGTAAAGAGAAAAAGAATTAGTGTCACATTAAGTAAGTTTTACTTTACAAAGTGCAAAATATGAATCCTAATATAAACACAAAGATGCGAAAACAAAGGTGTAGTAGAATCAGTGACTTCTTGTGTAATATGTCAGAAGTATGGCTTGTTATTTTTTTTTTTTATCTCAAAGGCTATCATCATAAGAGCAAGTAGCAAGTTAATGGATTTTATGATTAACAAGGTTTTTGGAAAGTTTATAATAAAGCTCTTGTCAAGTAGTGAAGGCAAAGTCCATTGAAACAGCTACACAATACTAGCAGTTGGAATGAATGTGGACTTTTAATGGAAACAGAGAACAAGAAGCAGTGGATAACTTGGTGCAGCTCAGTAAAAACTACTGATTTAGAAAGACTTACTTTAGAAAAGAGTCATATACCAGAGAATTAGTATCCTTCAACAATTAGTGTATTTAATCAAATTTTTAAAAAAACCTTTCTTGGTATATGAAATGTGTCAGTTCAGAGGTCTTATGCACAATACACAAATCATTTCATAGACTAATATATAACCCTCTTTTCCCACATAGCATGATTTCATTATACTTTCATGGATATTGAATATTAACTACAAAATGGTTATTCCTTAAAATTTTAAATTTTAGACTTTTAAATTTAAAAGTCTAAATTTGACCATTTCAACTGACCTCATAGAAATATAAAAGATAATAAGAGGATAATATGAAAAACTGTAGGCCAACAAATTACACAATATAGATGAAAGAGACAAATTCCTAGAAACATGCAAACACCTGCACTGACTCAAGAAGCATGAAAAGTTCCCATCAGACCACTAACAAAGTTATCAAATCAATAATACAAAACCTTCCCAAAAAGAAAAGCCTGGGACCTGGCTTCATTTGTTAATTTTACCAAACATTCCAAGAAGAAGTTAACATCAATACTATTCAAACTCTTCCAAAAATTTCAGGAGAGAACACACCCCAATTTTTTCTGTTAGTCTAGTATCACCATAAGACAAAAACCAGATAAAAATATCATAAGAAAGGAAATTGCAGACCAATATCCCTCATGAATATAGATGCAAAATTTTTCTACAAAATATCAGCAAACCAAATCCAGTATTAAAGGAATTGCATACCATGTTCAAGTGGGATTTATCCCAGGAATGGATGGGTACTTTACCATTAGAAAATCAATTAATGCAATACACCACCTTAATAGAATGAAAGAAAAAGCACTTGATCCATCTCAATTGATGGAGAAAAAGCATTTGACAAAATCCAGTATCCCTTTCTGATATAAACACTCAGAAAAATAATATTAGAAGGAAACATCTTTATTATGATAAAGGGCATACAGCGTTATGAAAATATCTCTTTAAGCCCCTCTTTTCAGTTATTTTGGGCATATACCTAGAAGTATGATTGCTAAGTCGCATAATAATTCTATACTAATTTAATTAGGAATTGCCAAACTTTTCCATATCGGCTGCAGCATTTTACATTCCCACCAACAATATATGAGTGTTCCTATTTTTCCACTTCCACCCCAACACTTATTTTCCTTTTTTTTTTTTTTAAATAGTAGCCATTCTAGTGGATGTGAAATGACATCTCAGTGTGATTTTGATTGCATTTCCCTAATAGCTGATGATGTTGAGCATCTTTTCATGTGCTTTTTATCCATTAGTATATCCTCTTTAGAGAAATGTCTATTCAAGTCTTTTATGGCATATTGATTTTTGACAAGGTTGCCAAGTCCAATCAGTGGGGAAATCATAATAGTCTCTTCAACAAATGTGGCTGGGATAACTTAATGGCCATTTCCCACAGAACGTATGTAAACTCTTACTGGACATGGGAGCATTTTCGGGGCTTGGGAATTGTCCTGAATGACACTGCAATGACAGATACAGGACATTATATATATTGTCATAACCTACAAAATTGTGTGGCAAAGAGTGTAAACTATAATGTAAATTATAATCCATGCTTAGTGGCAATGCTCCAAAATGTGTTCATCAAATTATAGCATTTATACCACACTAATGAAGGATGTTGTTATATAAAAGTATAGTATCCCCTATACTTTTGATGTAACATTTATGTAATCTAAGTATCTTTCAAAACATTTAACAAGTATATATATATAAAAAGACAGACTGTGGGTCACACAAAATTAGAAAAAGATTAACACAAAATGGAGCAAGGACTTAAAAGATATAAAACAGTAAGACACCTAGTAAAAAAACAGGGACTCATCTTAAGGACCTTGTGTAAGAGTTTCTTATGAGTTTCTTGTGTGGTTTCTTAGATTTTATACCAAAAGAATTAACAAGAAAAGAAAAAGTAGGTAAATGGGATTTTATCAAAATTAAAAAACAAAAACAAAAACAAAAACTCTTGTGCATCTGTGTAAGGTTCCTAGGCTGCTCAAAGCAGATACCATGAAAGGGGTTGGCTTTAAACAATGGTAATTTATTAGCTTACAGTTAGAGGTTTGAGAATGTCCAAATCAAGGCATCATCATGGCAATGCTTTCTTCCTGAAGACTGCCTGAAGGTGGTCTTTGGCTTCTCTGCCACATGGCAAGGCACATGGTAGCATCACCTGTTCTCTCCTTTCTCTGCCAGGTTTTGTGGCTTCCACCTTCTTGCTTCTATGGCTTTCTCCTCTTTCTTGCTGTATTTGTTCCATTTGTAAAGGACTACAGAAAGAGGATTAAGACTCATCCTGAATGAGTTGGGTCATACCTTAACTGAAGTAGCCTCAGCAAAATATTAAATTTAAGGACATGTTTTCTGGGGGTACATACAAATTCATACCATGATAGCATCTCAAAAGAATTCATCATGAAGGTAAAAAGACAACCTATAGAATGGGAGAAATCTTTGGAAACCACATATCTGATAATGGGTTAATATCCACAGTACATAAAGGACTGTCAACAACAAAAAAGACAAGCAACCCTATTTAAAAATGGGAAAAAGACCTGATTAGACTTTTCTCCAAAGAAAATATACAAAAGACTAATAAACACATGAAAACATGTTCATTGTCATTATCCATGAGGAAATGCAAATCAACCCCCCCAAAAAAAACCATTTCATACTCAATCAAATGAATGCTGTCAAAAAAATGGAAAATAAGTGTTGGATAGGATGTGGAGAAATAGGAAAATTTATACATTGTAGGTGGGAATGTAAAAATGCTGCAGCCACTATGGAAAACTGTTTGGCAACTCCTTATTAAATTAGGTATAGAATTACCATGTGACTTGACAATCCCATTTCTAGGTATATACCAAGCAGTCAGAGCTGACATCATCACAGATCCCCAAAGATTGGGGTATGAACAATCATACAGGGGTATTATAACCATAGACCAAAGCAGATTTATTGTTATTGTAGTTATTATCTGGAGTTAGTGGAAGAAATTTTTACATTGATATAAGGATTGTGGTTTCTGGGGGTTCAGAAAGGAGGGGGAGGGACGAATAGGTGGAACACAGGACATATTTGGGGTAGTGAGATTCTTCTGTATGATACTGCAATGATGGACATATGACATTATGCATTTGTCAAGATCTATGAAGCTGTACAGCACAAAGTGTAAACCATAATGTAAACTATAAACTTTTGTTAGTAGCAATAATTCAATATTGGTTCATCAACTGTAACAAATGTACCAAACTAATCTGTCAATAATAGGGGAAACCATGTGTGTGGTTGTGGGGGTTTATAATGGAATTCCGCATACTTTGGGTGTAATTTTTCCGTAAATCTAAAACTTCTCTAAAAATAAAGTTTAAAAAAATTGAGAGCATTGACTCAAAGAGATATTTGAAATACGAAGTTCATAGAGGGATTATTCACAATTACCTAAAGTTGGAAGCCACTCAAGTGTCCATCAACAGATGAATGTATAAATATAATGTGGCATATACATACAATGAAATATTATTTAGCTGTAAAAATGAAGGAAGTTCTGATGCATGCTTTAACATGGATTAATCTTAAAGACGTAATGTTGAGTGAAATAAGCCAGACTGAAAAGGACAGATACAGTATTATCTCACTTATATGACATAAGTATAATATGCAAATTCACAAAGTTGGAAACTGGAATAAATATTACTAGGGGCTGGATGAGGATGAAAAATGAAGAATTTATGCCTAATTGGTATGGGATTTCTGTTTAGGGTTATGCAAAAGTTTTGGCAATGGATAGTGTTGGCACAACTTTGTGAATGTTATTAATACCACTGAATAGATTATTTGAAAGTGTATACACTTGGAAATTTTAGATTGTATATAAGTTATTTGAATAAAAATTTCATAGAATTGAATAAGACAAGAGTGAACCCTAATGTAAACTGTGGTTTATATATAATAGTATAATTTTAATAATATTGTTTCATCAGTTGTAACAAAGGTACCACACTAGTTCAAAATATTAATAATGAGGAAAACTATGTGTTTTAGGGTTGTAGGGGGAGTATATGTGAACTCTGTAATTTCAGCATGGTTTTCCTATAAAACTACAACCAGTTTAATAAAGAAAAAGATTAAAGTTTGCATTTGTTTACTTTATCATGCCAAAATCACAATAGCAGTCTTATGAAAATAGTTCATTTGTTTATTGTATTGAAACATAATGGCTTTTGAGTAGTTGGAGCATTTTCTTCATTTTTTTGAGCAGTTCCAAAAATAAATGATATTAAAATGAATCTAGGTGTAGAAATTGCATCCAAAGGCAAACTAACACTTTTTGTAAAAATGTTTGTAGCTGAAAAATCAACATTAAAAATTCACAGGTATAATTTCAAACTGTTGTTTCCAGCAATAACCAGAGTTATACTTACAGTATATTCCCTAACAGATGGTAGGACAGATAATGCTATCCTCTTATGGCTAAACATTGGGTTTTTTGAAAGTATAAAAATGAATTTCTAGAAGAAATACAAACTGGCAAGCCTCTCTTCAAACATAAACATTTATTTGAGTTTAAATTATCCAGTTAAAATGGCAGAGAAATTTTTTTGTAAAACACTGTTAGCAGTTTTAATGTTTATGTATGTGAGTACTTAAGATCTAAAGGGATTTTTCCATGCTGTTTGAAATGTAGTTAATACTAAGAAATTAAAAAATGCAAGGCATTATTTCAATCAATATGTCAAGTTTCATATCTGAGCTATTTATAATTGGTCTAGAATATATTATGAAGACACTGAAGACAGCTCAGTCCATTATCTTTGTTTTGTAAGTTTGAACACTGAGGCTCAGAGACTTTAAGTGGCATGTGCAAGAGCATACAAATAATTAATGACAGGACATTAATAATATCATCTTCCCGAATCACAGTTCAGTATTTCTTCCATGCTATGTCATTGAAAATAATTTATACAACACTTTCCATAACTGTGATAAACTTTAAAATGCACATATCTTCTATAGCATATAGTTGCCTTAGAAACTAGAAATACATAAGACATTAGTATTCTTAATTTATATTAAATTACTCAAACATGAAATAATATTTCCCAAAGTGTGTTTTAAGGGGAAGATCCCATCATTATTTTGAGAAACACTGTTATTAAACACAGACTACCCATAGGATATATATTACTAAATAAAAGATAAAACAGCAAATATGTTCTTTCTATTGTAGACAAAGTTTAGTCTTCATTATCATTATGTAAATATATTATTGAAGAAAACAGATCATCTTTAGCTCAGCTAGTTGACATTATGCAGTTCTATAAAAGGAAGAAAACGTAGTCCAGAGCATGTGAAGAAAAGCACTGGTCAAGTGTGGTGTTTTTTTCTATGCAGTACATGTAGCTGAGATATTTTCTTTACACAAAATATTAATCCTTCTGCTCTCCCATGCATAAAACTATATTTCTCATTTTATTGAAGTTTGGTGAAGGTATGGAAATTGTGCCTGTTCTACCATACTAAAAACATATCTGTGTGGCCATAAGGCTCCCATCGATCACCTATGTTGGCAATTAAATGATGAGACAACAATGATATGTGACCACCATATGTAGGGGAATTCATGGACACTTAGCAGCCATGTCCCAGCCCTCACCTACACCCCATCTTTTCCCCTCTGGCTGTTTGTGTGCAGGTGTTTCTTATGCTTCTATTCTTTTTTGTTTCAGTATATTTCTGATTCACAGGAGACCACAGTTATCCAGGGAAGACATTAAATCTTAAACAGCTCCAGCTGCTTGCCTGGATAAAAAGTTTGCTCATTTGCAGGGTCCCATTCCCCTGGAGTATATAAAAGTCCACCACTCAGGTAGTGCAGGCACCCATCATCTCTGATGCAAAATGAGGCATGCAGAGCTGCCAAGTAGTTGGCCTTCCCGGGGGACCAGCTACAATTGGCCCCTCATTTGCAATGTGAAGCAGGGCATGGGGAGTTGCCATCCACTGAAACTGACCTGCTCAGCTGACCTCCCCAGGGAATCAGGAACAATGGGATCTTTTCTCTGCTCTTTTGGACCCTTTATGTTGTGTAAGTAATAAAGTGGTTATATTAGTCAGCTGAAGGGGTGCTGATGCAAAGTACCAGAAATCGGCTGGTTTTTATAAAGGGTATTTATTTGGGGTAGAAACTTACAGTCACAAGACCCTAAAGAATCCAATTCAAGGTATCATAAGAGGTACTTTCTCACTCAGAGTCTGTTGCCATTTGTTGACGTAAGATGGTGGGCAATGTCTGTGCGGGTTCGGTCTTCCTCGCCCTCCCAAGTCTCCGTGGTCCCAGCTTCTTCCAATTTCAGCTTCAGGCTGGGACAAATTTTGTCTCTTTCCCAGGGCTCATTTCTCTCCAGGCTCAGATGCTCTGCTTTCTCTCTCCATAAGGCCAGCTGTAAACTGTGAGGCAAACAGCTTGTCTCTCTTCCCGGGGCCTCTGCCGTGTCTATTGGAAACTTCTCTGTATCCTTACTTCCCAGGGTCTAGGATCAAAACTCTAACTCCTTTGCCATGTAGTTTTCTCTGTGAGTCCCCACCTACCAAGGAGGCTGAGACTCAACATCCTACTGATGTGGCCCAATAACAGCTTTAATCATAATTTAATCAAGAAAAAGTGAAATCTCTGAATCCAATACAATCTAATATGCTTGGAGGAAGAGACCAGTATACAAACATAATCCAATATCTATTTTTGGAATTCATAAATAATACCAAATTGCTACAGTGGTCATTTGCTGGGAGTCTCTGTTGTGCCTGAGTCTCTTTCCACAATATACTGTTTATCAACTCATTTCATAACATAGCACCCTTATCTCAGTTCACTTCATGACTATCAGAGCCCTTTCAGTGCTCATTACTGAGTTCCATCCATATTCAATTTTGGTGTATTCAAATGAGCAGAGAAAATTTTGGCATATTATATAGGAAATACTTCTAATGTCAAGTGTGCAATGCAATTATATAGACCAATTGCCTCTTGTAAATCCTGTACTGTCTGATGCTTCTCAAGTCTCCATTTGGATTCTGTCTCTTTTCTGGTAACTTTATGGATGGGTGACTTGAATATATAAAGTGAAGGATGTGTGTGATGAGGACATACAGTTGACAACAAGTAAGGAACTAATGACTTCAATTCCACAACCCCTGAGGACTAAATTATGCCAACAGTAACAAGAGGTTGGAAGAAAATCCTTCCCCGGGTAAGGATTCAAGTGAGATTCTGGCCTTAGGGGAAACCTAGAGTTTAGACTTGGGAGATACCTTAAGGCAGAGAATCCAGTTAAGCCATGACCTGATTTCTGACCTAAAACAATTGTTTTAATCGCTAAATTTGTGGTGATAATTTAGGCAGGATTAGATAGCTAATACATTAATAGAAGCTTGATATCACATCTAATTACTTATCAGTACTCATAAGAAAAGTGCCCTCGATAATGGGGTATCTAATATGTTATGCTTAGACCATTAATAATTTAATCTGAAGAATCAAAATAGTAAAGATTCTTCAGTCCAATTCTGATATTCTTTTATAAATGTCAGAGTTCTTTTGCACTTTAATCCCTAGTTTAAGCAGAGAATCATTTGCTAATCTCCTGATCCTTGATGGTAACTTTTTTTACTAAATATCTCATGACCTAACATGATGACTATAATATTTTTTTAAATACCCACAAAAGGTTAAGGATGGTAATGTGAGCCAGCTCTTGTTTCAAATACCATCCTTAAAGGAATGTGATTAGATTACCCTTCCTTCTGTTTATTGATATCAGTTTTGTCAATGCTTTCTATAGCAGCAATAGAACAGTTTTATTTGCCATTTCCCCATCTCTTTGGCTTTCCCTTTACACATTTAACCATTTACACAAGGAGCATATTTATCATTTAACTTCCATAGATATGGTCTGTTCCCTTTCACATGCCATGAAGCTTTTACTATCACAAAACTTGGATAAGTTGGCAACCATCCCAGCATCAAAATTTTGCCAATGTTTCCCTGGCCATCATTTTGTTTAATCCAATAAATCTTTTCTTATCAAGTTTGGAGTCTTTGCATAAATCTCACTACTATTATCAGTCTGTGCACTACATGACCACTGACTCAATATTAATAGAGTCTATGTTCATAATTCACAAAAACATTCACAAGACACTTAACCTCAGTGTTTATATAGCAGGTAATAGTTTTCACAATATTTCAACTATAGCTTCCATGTCCTTTAACAACAGGACATGCTTGGCTGCAAGATATAAGGTTGAAGCATACATAAAGAGCATAAATGTATAGAAGCAACACATTTGCTGCATCACCCATCGTTTTTACTGTGCTTGCCATCACTTCATTGTACAACTTCAGCTCATCAATCAGCAGGAGTTTCACAGCAGTTAGTTCTGAAAACCAAGCACAATTGAAATGCCCTAAACTTATGTTAAATTTTATATTGGACAGAGTACTATTGCTAGAAGATAGATCCAAGGTTATTATCTCATGTATCCCTGGAATTATCTTGAAAATGGAATAGGAGAGAAGAACAAAGACAAAATTAAATGTTATAGTAGTCATGCAATGGAAACAAAAGTTCTTTCATCTGCATTTTTTTCTAATTAAAATTGCTCTAGATATTAGGACTAGGAACTAATAAAAATAACAAGTTCTATCAAAGAGGTCAATATATATTTGTTGTTTATCTACCATGAGCCTATCAATTTCCAAGGTTAAGTGGAAAATATGAAAACACAAAATTAATAAGATACTATTTATTTACTGACAAGATAAAGTTCATATGAATATGCATTCATGTTCATAAGTTTTGAACTATTTATCTCAAAGCACTTTATAAGAGGTAAAAAATATATGGTTGCCATAAAAGCACTAGCATAATTAAAATCCTTCAAATGTATCACATAAAATATAATAAATAGAACAAAGAGCAAAATGATAGTTACATATTTTAAACTAATGGCTTCTCTAGATAACACTTCATCTTCAAAGGGGAAAAGCTAAAATACCAAATGACCGTGTCCTTTGTTCAACCAGTTTGACCATGATGCTGAGGGCAGAGCTTTTGATAAAGGAATAACATGATTATTTTTCCAGAATATTCCATAATGTTCATTTTTAGCTCCCTCTGCTTCAACCCTCGGTTGGCATATATGCCAACTACAAACAAAACTGGTGAAAAGGAACATCTGTTTTGAAAATGGGACTCAAGATTGGGAAGGAGTACTGGAGGAGGGTCATATGAAGTTGACAATCGGCCCATTCTAAGATCTTGACATCTGGTTGACAACAAAACGTAATTCTAAAAGCTCATTTGAGGATCACGTCCACATTTAATGAAACTAGATAAGACATTTGCTCATACATAAATTTACATATTTTAAATAACATTGGTGCTATTGAAATATTATGAAATAACATTTCTTGTACACTTAACATATCCTAAGTAATTTACATGTAGTAACTTAATCATCAAACAATCTTGCAAGGCAAACAAATCATAGTTTCACTTCGAGGTGAGAGAACTAAAGTACAGAGATGATAAGTGACATGAATAAAGTCACATAAATAAGATATGATCATAATCAATCTGACTTCCATACTCTTAACCATGACATTATGTAACTACCTCCAATACTTAGTATATGGAACAATAATCACAGATTGAAAATTAGATATCAGAGATGACAATATTTTATGTCTGCTAAGAATTAACAAAATACAGATATATTTTATTGGTGTTTATACACTTAGAGCTTATACACTTGACCACAAAAATTCTAACATATACATATACTCACATAGAAAATAATTGCATGAGAGATTAGCAAGGACATTTTTAATTGATTAAGAAAACTATTTTTTTAAAGAGCATTGTAAAAATTAACTACTAGGTACTAGACAAAATGGATATATGGGCAGGTTTGAGACAGATCAAAGAGGTCAGTTCATTGGACATTAACAAGATTTTTATGTGTATTAGTTTTAAAACTCTATTTTTGCAGTGGTATGATATCCTTAAGAGCACATTCTGTATGTGGTCTATATTATTTTAATTTGTAATGATTTTTCTATTCTTTATAGTATATACCCTAGCAAAGGGTTGCATTTTACATTTTTTTCTTTTGAATTACTATGAAAGCATATTGTAAAATTAAGTCTAACATTTAACATCATCTTACAAAAATATTATTTTAGCTATATGTGTTTATTACAAATATCACAATGGAAACCAATTAATACAAGAGCTGTTGAGATATGAATTGGTTGTATTTTTACAAATGAAATGGTAGTGAAAATAGAATTTTTTTATCCTTTGCCTTCTAAATAGGTTACCATTTGTACCTTGACTCTTATCAGATTTTGATTTATCTCTTTATTCATTCTTATAGCTAATGGAGAACTAATTACATATTACTCATGAAAGACACGAACTACTTAGTGTTGCAGAAAAAGAGAATATTACAATTTACATTTAAATGAGATTTGAAATGTTAATGAGCAGATCTAGTATTCTAATTATCTCTACAAATACATTAAATTAAGGTGAACTTTAGGAGATGGATCATTCTTTGAGTGTTACTTTACTTGCCCATTGGTGTTGCTTGATAGCATATAAAGCACATAGTACACATTTTAGATTCACTCATTGTGATAATGCAAAATTACACAGTCAAATAATTGTAATGATTATTACTAAAATAATTTTAATTTAATAAATAACTTAAAATGCATTTTAAATAATAAAATTTTCTTAAGACAATATTGCTTAGTTTGGGTTGTATTCATTTATTATCCTGAGGTAAAAATATAATAGGATGACATGCTATTTTTGATTTTAAAAAGTTCCTTATAATATCATAGGTACTTACTTATGACTCTAATACAGTCATTTCTGTAATGCATAAATTTGTTTGTATGCAGTAAATAACACTAAAATTGAAAAATTAATTCATATGTGATTTTTCTTGAGTTGACCATGATTTTGGCTAACAAGGGACACAAGTTCAAGTCTTCCATCCAAGTAAACTTTGTGGTCCATGGAGGAATACACAGAAAACAAACACCTCATATTATTTCTTAACCCAATTTGAATATTTGCCTTAGAAGAGATTATTCTGCTTTCCTCCCAATTTTATGCAAGTTTTTGATACATGTATTTGATACAACACCCCAAATATGAAAAAATAGTTTATGAAACCTCAAGTAGTTATTGAAAAAAGGAGGCCTTAATTAAAGAAGAAAGGGAATCCTCTCCTGGATGGAAACAGTCACACATAATACAGTAATCTTAAAAGTTACTGCACATGCCTAGAGCAAGAGAGAGATGCAGAGATATGAGAGGATCAAAACTATTAAACATGGACTGTTCTAAAGGTTCAGTATAAACTGGACCAAGAATTGAATAATAATTTTTTTTTCATTCATCAAATATTTATTATGACAGATGCTGTTCTGAACACAGAAGATACAGCAGTGAATAAATAGTTAAAAATCTTTATCTTGCTAAAGCTTACTTTCTAGTGAGTGGAAACAGGTAAAACACAAAGCATAATACAAATGTACAGTGGTAGACAATTGGTGTTATGGAAAAAAATAGAGAATGGGCATAGAAAGTGTTTTGGGCAGCTGCAATTTAAATCGGGTTGTCAGGGAAGACTTGTCTGAGAAGGGGACAGCTCAAAAAAGACCTGAAAGTAGTAAGGAGATGTTGTGTGGATTTCTGGGGCAAGTATGCTCCAAGTTTATGAAACAACAAATGGAAAGTCTTTTGAGGCAAAAGCATGTTGATCCAGGAGGTAATTCTGTCTCCAACACAGTGAAAAAGGCGAAATTATGTCAGGCCCATTTCATTTATTGCCTTATAAGCTGGTGTATAGACGAGTTTTTTTAATAAGAGTCTTAACGCATAGCCAATCTATACCAAAACCTTAAGCAAGAGGGTGAACCTCTCTTCCAGAGTTAGCACATCAAAAAATAAAACCCAGAAATCAACAGTAGGTCATACACCATACAAAGAAACAAGAAGAGATAACTAATTGAAAGGAAAAAAATAACACTTGAGATGTAAATAAAAACAGTGGAACAACTAATTAATCAAAGATATGCAGTAAAATATCCTTACTCATTTAAGGACTGAAAGAAAAATACAGATAGAAATAAACTAAATATAGATATAGAACTAAAGAATATAAGGAAAGCAATACATGAAAAAAGAAATTAGAAAATTTAAAAAGAAACAAAACAGAACTTATGGGAATTAAAAAAAAAACAAAGTACTGGAAATTAAAATTACCTTAGAGTTATTCAACAGCAGATTTGAACAGTCAGGTGAATTAGATGAAATGAGATTTGAAATGTTAGAAAAAAGAGCAATTAAAATCAAACAGTCAAAAGATCAAGTAGAGAAGAGAATAAAAAAATGAGCAGAGATTAACGGTCTTGTGAGAAAACACGAAAAGTACCAACATAAGCATTATGGAATTTCCAGAAAGACAGGAAAGAGGAAATAATGGCTCCAAATGTTAAAAATCTTACAAAAGAGATAAGTATGCATGTCCAAGAATAACAAGGAACTCCAAACAGATTAAACCCTAATAGACACACTAATTAAAATGTTGAATGCCAAAGATAAAGAGAGAATTCTGAAAGCAGCAAGAGAAAGCGATTCATCACATGTAAGGGATGCTCAATAAGACTAAGTGCTGGTTTCTCATCAGAAACCATGGTGGCAAGACAGCAATGGTATGACAGATTTAAGGTAAAGAAAAACTACCAGCCAAAACTTATCTGGCAAATTGTCCTTCAAAAATGAGGAAGAATTCAAAACATTCCCAGGTAAACAAAAACTGAAAGAGTTCATTACCAAGAGACCAGTCCTACAAGAGATGCTAAAGCGACTTCTTCAGTTGATAGTAGTTTGGCACAGTATGAAGAAGTGAAGATCTCCAGTAAAGGTAACTACCTGAGTAAATGCAAAACCCAATACTATGGTGTCCTGAGTATATAACCCTACTCTTTAGTTTCTATAAGATTTATAATACAATTGAAGAAGAAATAATCATGTGTCCATGTTATGGGCATGCAAAATATAAAGAGGCAATGTGTAGGCAAAGCAATGTAAATAGAAGACACAGAGTGGTTTAAGAGCAGAGATTGTATATGTTATTGAAGTTAGGTTGATTTATTTTTGAAACAGTAGGTTATAAATTTATGTTGTTTAATATAAACCCCAGGGGAACCACAAAGAAAGTACTTAGAATATACAGAAACAGAAATAAGATAGGTATCAAAGAGTTACAAGACAAAATATAATTTTTCTATGTGACTTTTCTATAATATAAAGCTTCTTTGTAGTTAAAGCCAAAAAAAAAAAATAAGATACTGGGGAACATATGGCAGAAATTGTCACTGTACTTAAAAGATAACAGATCTTATGGTGATGAAAGACACAATGAAAATTTATTTTATTTTTTATTTTTGTACTTTGTTATTTTTTAGTGTTTTATTTTCTTATTATTTTTATTTTTTTGGCTATGTTTTTGAGGAGGTCTTGGATCACAGAAGGGTCACAATTGTGGCAGGGGAGGCTTACGGGTGCAGAGTGTAGGTGGGGGGATGTGTGGGGAGGGGTGCACCTGGGGCATGCCTCTAGGGCATTTGAATATGTTCAAGTGGTCATGGGGTACTGTCTTGGTGGGTGGGGACCCACACAATAACCAAAAGAATATTGAATTCCCATTCTGAGAAGTCTTTCTATAGTCTGTAATAGAGTGGCAAGAATCCCCAGAGTACATAGGCAGTGCCTAGCAAAGGAGGACAGACCAGGTCTTTGATGTAGATGGTTGTATTTATGAACATTGTTCGTGAAATTGAAACTTAGCTTAGTATTATTTATTGCCTAAGAGTTACCTCCTGAAAACCTCCTATTGCTGAAATGTGGCCTCTCTCTAAGAACTCAGTTATAGGAACTCAAGTAGTTACTGTGGATGCCTTAATAAAAGAAGAAAGGAAATCCTCTCCTGGAAGGAACAGTCACACATAATAATCTTTAAAGTTACTGTACATGTCTAGAGCAAGAGAGAGATGCAGAAAGACATGAGAAAATCTGAAATGTTAAACATGGGCTACTCTAAAGGTTCAGTGTAAACTGGACCAAGCATTCAATAAGAGGTGTTTTTTTTTTTTTATTTGTCAGATATTGATTATATGATATTTGGTTTGCTTGCTTTTGTTTTCTAGTGGCACTCATGATATCACTAGCTGGATACAAATATAAGGAACAAACAGCTCAGGGACTCAATCAATGTGGTAACACTTTAAAATATTAAAATCTATAGTGTGAAAAAAGATTATAAAGCAAACAAAGAAACAAAAAATAATGTCCCAGCTAAAGGAAAAAGATAAGAATCCAGAAACCATCAATGAAGAACACCAGACTTTGGACACACTGAACAAACTCACTTAAAATACAAATGATCTTCAGGGAGCAGATGTGGCTCAAACATTTGAGCAACTGCTTCCCATATGGGAGGTCCTGGGTTTGGTTCCAGTGCCTCCTAAAGAAGAAAAACAAACAATGAGCAGACAATAAGCAGACATGGAGCAAAAACAACAAGTATACAATGAGCAAAAAAACAATGAGCAAGACAGCAAATAAAACAACGAGCAGACAACAAGCAAAAAACAAAAAACAAGGAGTGGATATAGGTCAAGCAGTTGAGCACCAGCCTCCCACATGGGAGGGCCTAGGTTCTGTTCCCAGTGCCTCCTAAAGAAAAAGCAAGTAGACAACGAGCAAAACTAACAAACAAACAAAAACAATGAGCAAACAACAAGCACAAACAATGAGCAAACAGGTGAGGGTAACATCTCAGGAGGTATTAAAAAAGTAAGATCTTTAACATGCTAAAGGAAATAAAACACAGTAAAAAAAACTAAAGAATATTGGGAAAACAATAAGTGAGCAATATGATCATCTCAATAAAGAGAACTTTTAGTGGGGGGATTTTAATAAGGAACCAAACAGAAATGCTGGAGTTCAAGACCACAAACATTTAAATGAAAAAAAAAAAAATTCTGAGAGACTTTCAACAGCAGTTTGGAATTGGCAGAATAAAGAATTAATGAATTCAGACAAGATCATTGATATGATTCAGATTGGGGAGCAGAAATAAGAAAAGAGATTTGTGATATACCATGAAGCATACTAAGACACACTTGATGGGAGTTCCAGAAAGAGAAGAAAGAGAGAAGGGAGGATGTTCAAAGAAATAATGGCAGAAAACTTCCCAAATTTAACCAAAAAAATGAATATGTGCATTCATGAAGTTCAATGAACTCCAAACATGCTACACAGAAAGAACTGTGTCCAAGCATAGTAGTCAAACTGCTGAATGCCAAAGTCTAGGATAGAGTTCTGAAAGGTTCAAGAGAAAAGCAATGTGTTGTGTAATGCGGGGGCATTTTTGGCACTTGGGAATTGTCCTCAATGACAGTGCAATGACAGATACAGGCTATTATATATCTTCCCATAACTTACAAAAATGTGTGGGAGAAAAGTTTAAACTATACTGTAAACTATAATCCACACCGAATGGTAATGCTGAAATATGTGTTCCTCAATCATAACAAAGGTACCACACTAATGAAGGATGTTGTTAATGTGGGAAAGTGTGGGAGGGGCAGGGAGTGGGGCATATGGGAATCCCCTATACTTTTTATGTAACATTTATGTAATTTAAGAATCTTTTAAAAAATAAAAAACAAATTTTTAATAAAAAAA
>JAQZBX010056711.1:0-18137 GCA_029593785.1 Cabassous unicinctus
GGTAGAGAAAGTCAGGAATACACACCAAGATTTGGTGCGGGCTTCTCTAGGCAGAGAGAGCCTCTAACCTCTACTATTAAGGCATTAAAGTAAATTTTCATCTACTGATATAAAACTCAGCATCTTTTCCTCCATCTACTTCTTTGTCCTGAACTATGTCTAGTCATTATCAAAACAGTAATTAATATTCAAATTGCTAACATTTTCAAAAAACACAATTCTATGCCAAAGACAAAAGAGAGAATTCTGAGAGGACAAGAGAAAAGTGATGCATAACGTAGAAGAGATACCCAATGAGATTAAGTGCCAATTTCTCATCAGAAACCGTGGTGGCATGAAGGCAGTGATGTGATATATTTACAATACTGCAAGAGAGAAACTGCCAGCCAAGAATCTTTTATCTGGCAAGATTATCATTAAAGAAGGAGGGTGAGTTTAGAATATTCACAGGTAAACAGAAACTGAGAATGCTTATAACAAAGAGACCAGCTGTGCAGGAAATATTAAAGGGAGTGCTACAGCCTGAAAAGAAAAGACAGGAGAGACAGGCTTGGAAGAGAGTCTAGAAATGAAATATATCAGTAAAAGTAACTAAAAGTGTCAAAAGAGTAGTGAAAATAAAATATGACAGATAAAACCCAAAGGTCAAAATGGGTGAATAAGAAGTGCCTTTATAGTAATAACATTGAATTTTAAAGGATTACACTCCTAATCAAAAGACACAGACAGGTGGAAAGGATAAGTAAATATGAGCCACCTATATGCCATCTGCAAGATACTCACCTTAGACCCAAGCATACCAATAGAATGAAAGTGAAAAGTTGGAAAAAGATATTCCACTCATGCAGCAACCAACCAAAAAAAAAAAAAACAAAACAAAACATAACAAAAAACATTGCAGTAGCTATACTTATATCAGGCGAAATAGACTTTAAAAGCAAAACTGTTATTAGAAAAAAGGAAAGACATTATATATTAATAATAGGGGTAATTCACCAGGAAGAAATAATCATAAAAGTATATGCACCTAACCAGGAAGGCCCAAAACACATGAGGTAAACACTGGCAAAACTAAAGGGAGAAATAGATATCTCTACAATAATAGTTGGAGACTTCAATACACCAATCTCAGCATTGGATATAACATTTGAGCAAATGATCAATAAAGATACAGAGAGTTTGAATAATATGATAAATGGACTAAACCTAATAGACATATACAGAACATTGCACCCCAAAACAGCAGGATATACATTCTTTTCAAGTGTTTAATAATCTTTCTCTAGGAGAGACCATATGTTGGATCACAAAGCAGATCTCAATAAATTCAACAAGATCAAAAATATACAAAGCACTTTCTCTGATCATACTGGAATAAAGTTGGAAATTAACAAGAGGCAGAAAATGGGAAAATTCCAAAATACAACACACTCTTAAATAATCTGTGAGTCAAAGAAGAAGTTTCAAGAGAAATCAATAAATATCTCAGGATGAATGAAAATGAGAACACAACATATCAGAACCTAAGGGATGCTGTGAAGGCAGTGCTGAGAGGGAAATTTATAGCCCTTAATGGTTACATTAAAAGAAGAAAGAGATAAAGTCAAAGACCTAACTACACAGCTTGATGAACTGAATTAGAACAGCAAATGAATTCCAAAGCAAGTAGAAAGAATGAAATAACAAATATCAGAGCAGAAATAAATGAAATTGAGAACAAGAAAACAATAGAATTTACAAAATCAAAAGTTGTTTCTTTGAGATTAACAAAATTGACAAACTCTTAGCTAGACTGACAAAGAAAAAAAGTGAGAAGATGCAAATAGTGTCCATCAACCAATGAATGGATAAACAAAATGTGGTATATACATACAAAGGAATACTATGCTGCAATTAGAAGAAATGAAATTGGGAGACATATGATAACATGGATAAATCTTGAAGACATTCTGCAGAGTGAAGTAAGCTAGACAAATGACAAATATTGCATTTTCTCATTAATATGAACTAAATTCGAAGAATAAATGCTTGGAGTTAAAACCTAGAGTATAGGTTATTAGGAGATAAGAGGAAGGCTAAGAAAGTCTACTGATGCTTTATGTATGTACATATTTTAATTAAATTGACTGTAAAAGTGTGGAAATGGATAGAGTTGATGGTAACACATTATAGAGAGTAGCAGCTGGTTTATAAATGGGATTGTGACTGAATAGGATAGTCTAGGGATGTAAATGTCAATTGAAAGAAAGCTAGAGAATCATCTACGGAGGAATAACACAATGAACCCAGAGGTGGATGAGAATTGAGGTTGATGGTCCAGATGCAAAAGTGTCCTTCTGTGAGCTAAAACAGACGTACGCCATTATTGCAGGGTGGTAGGAATGTGGTAGGATGTGACCTATGGACTGTGGTTAACAGCAATACTGTAATATTCTTGCATCAATGTCAAAGATGTGCTGTGTTAATTAAGGGGGGCTATAGAAAAAAGTGTGCCAAATGTATGCTATGGGACATGGTTGGTGGTAATAGTCTGATGATATTATCTTATAATCTGTAACAAATGTTCCACCACGGTGTGGTGTGTTGGTAAAAGGGTGATGTATGGGAATTCTACACATGTGCATGATTGTTTTGTAAGTTCACAACTTCTGTAATAAAAATATATTTAAAAATAATTATATTAGGGTGGATTGGGGGAAAATACACCAAATGCAAGATATGGACTATAGTGAGTAATAATATTTTAATGATATTCTTTCAAAATTTCTAACAAATATTTTGCAACAATGCAAGGTTTGGTAGTGGATGAAGTATGGTACACCTGTATAACATTACACGTTTGTTTTGTAAGTTCACAACTTTTACTATACACTTACTGTTTATGTATGTTCATGTATGAATGATATACTTGAATAAAAATTTTAAAATGCTCAATTATAATTCCATATTTGTTTTGCAAAAGGCAGGGTCTATTTTGTTTAAAAAAATACATGTTTAATAAAGAGATTGTCTGTTCTTATCTGCCCCACATGCCAAGTTGCCTACAAGTGATTACTGGCTCCCCCACCTACTTGCTGTGGAATGATAGGAAATTAGATTTACTTACACTGCATGAACTTTTTATTCCCCTGGGAAATGGGGGTGATAATGGTAAACTACCTCATAGGGGAATTGAGAGGTTTAAATTATCAATACAGGCAAAGTGCTTAGAACAGTGACTGGCATTGTTAAACACTCAATAAGTGTTAACTATTATTTTCAGAACAGCAGAACAATACTTTGCAATCAGAAAGTGCTACTTTTTTAATATCTTTAGACTTCCCATTAAGAAGATAGAAGTCTCCTTATTGCTTTGCTTGACTTTTCTGTTATGAAAATTCTGGTGTTTCCTTTGAGATTTTATCTAAAACACACACCGACTAGAAGCAGGACTAGTACCAACCATTCTTAGATCATTTGTTTAAACTTTAAGAAGTGATGCAATTACTTTTCATTTATTTTCATCAAGCAACCAAAAGTTTTCCTTTACCTAATTCTTCTCCTGTCTCCTATACACTTTCTCTTTCCCCAGTCAAATCCCCTATGGCCCTCAAATCCTTAAGAAGGAAGGATGGGACATCCTGTCACCAATTCTTAGAGAGCAGAAATCACAGGGTCAGCTAGGTCCTTTCCAATTAGCACTCCAAATTACATTTCTGAAGTGTGAGCTTTAGTTCTACATTCTCTGCTGTCAGACTTAGCGGTAAAAAAAAATTCCATCAAAAATAGCCTGCAGAGATTCACATGACCTTGGTTATCATTGAAGATGTAAATGCTTTATAGGTGTTCAGAAAGAAAATGACGAAATGCCTCCCAATATAGAGCTGAAACCGGTAAATCATGATTTGATTTGATTTGATTCTCTTGTTATAATTTTATTTATTTTTTAACTCAGGGAAGAGGGTAGAAAATGGCATACTCTCAGGACACTGTAAGAAATGGCAACTGTGACTATGATTAATAAACAAATACACAAGCAAACAAACAAAGAAACAAAATATTCAAGCATACAACACCTCCATTTTAGGAAACCCATTTGGAATCCCCATTTGAAAGTATAGTGTCTCTACAGCAAATAGGGAAAATAGTTTATGTATTAATGAAGGGGAACAGAATATCCTGTAGCTTTTGGATTAGATTCTTCTGTTTCATTATTTCCTAGAGGAAGTGGCCAGGTTTCAAGTTTTTTCTTCTTACTGCACACGTTGAGATAAAAACCTAGAAAAGAATGTGTATTCCAAATATGTGAAGGAAAAATAGGAACACACATGAATATATGTAAATTTTTATGTGTATATATTCATAAATCGGTAGTCACATTGATATGCATCTGCTTTTCCGCATGTTCCACTAGCGCACCCCTCTATGCTTTTACTAGTGCTATTCTTTTATTTGAGATTATCTCTCCTTTTTTTCTGTCCTGTGTATTCCTTCTCTTTCCTCAAGACCACATTCATGTTTCTTAACCTGTGTGAATCTTCCTTTGTCTCCTGTGTGGTTTGAAGCTGTATATGCCCCAGAAAAACATGTCCTTAAATCTTATCAATGCCTTTGGGTGTGAATCCATGTAAGGAGGACCTTCTGATGAGGTTTCTTCAGTTAGCTTGTGATCCACCTCAATCAGGATGGGTCTTAATCCTATTAGTGGAGTCCATTATAAGCAGAATGAAATTGAGACAATGAGAGAGAAAGCCACACAAAGCAAGAAGGTGAAAAGGAACCTGGAAGAGAGGAAGAGAAAAGGAGACACCACCATGTGCCTTGCCATGTGACAAGCTAAGGACCAAGGGTCACCAGCAAGCAGCCCCAGAAAGCCACAGTCTTGGGGATAAAGCATCACCTTGATGATGCCTTGATTTGGACATTTTCCCAGCCTCGAAAAGTAAGCTAATAAATTCTCATTGTTTAAGCCAACCAATTTCAGGGTATTTGCCTAAAGCAAATAGAAACTGATACACCTCCTTTCAGTAAATGTCCTGCAGAACTCCTGGACTTCCACAGATTGTTATAGAAATCTTTGTTAAAGAGTGTTTACTGTACACTCCGATACTTTTTAAAATATTCGTCTCCCACATTGAGCACAAGTTCCATGGAGCGAGATGATATCTCATTTCCCTCTATGTACTCATATAATGTCTACTGCATATTACATATTTAATAAATACTTTATTGAATGTATATGCATAAATAAATATGTATATTCAAATATATCATGTGGTTTTATAAATATATATGTGTATACACACATATACACATGCAAATGGAAAGTTCAGAGACAGAGATAAAAAGTGGCAAAATATATATGAATCATTTAACAGCTGCTTAAAAACACCTTGTAAAAATCTTTTATAACTCGGAGCAGAATACTATAACTCAAAAACCTTGCAGCATCAAGTTTTCATTCTAGTTCTTAGAAAATTAAATTTCTCTGGGCATTGAATCAAGAAAATATATACTTGGTTTCTTACCACAAATACAGGTTTCTTCAAAGCTGATACATTAACTTGTTACCACCATCTCTTCATTACAAAAACAGGTGTCTCTAATTCTCCTCAGTAATAAACTCATTCGTTATTATAGCAAAGAAAGTAACAACTCAAGTACTACTCATCCACAAGTTCTTTCTAAATTTTACATAGCTTATGTATTATTTTATACTCATTTGTATATTATGTTCCCTTGTGATGTCTCTGTCTTACTTCTTTGATGTTAATAAATACCAGGGTCCATCATCTGTTCCATAAATTGTACAACTTACACAAACTAGAAATTAATCTAACATCATCATAATCCATCCTGAATGTGAAGTAGAATATTTTAATGGGAATATGCATTTTATCAATTCTAATTGTTGCTTTAATTGGCTATATTAGATGGCTGGTTCCTTGGACAAATTATGTTTAGCTATTCTCTTATGTGATCTTTTCTCTGTTCATTCAGAGAATATACAGTGAATGTACAGTCTGATGTAGGCAGCCTGCCAAGCCCTAGGGAAATAAGTATAAAAGCCCAGCTCCTGTACTCCAAAGATCTCACTCTCCTGAGGACTGCAGGCAGGCAATTATATGTCAGAAGTATTAGAAGACCTCAGAGAGGATGTCAGTCAAGGCTTCCTGGAGGAGTTGATATTTCATCATCATGGTGCTTTTACTTACAGAGCAACTTTTATCTATTATATGATCTTCTTTCCAATACTTCATGTCACCGCTCATGTCATGAAGGACAAAAGAAAGCTTGTGGAAGAATGAGGAAAAACTAAAATGCTGAGAATTATATCTCATAACCGCAATGCTTCCTGATGTTTTTAGTACTTGAATTTATGTTTTAAGTGTCCTCCAGATAACTTCTCAGGGCCTCAGGTAAACTGCTGTTCCAAAACCACTTTTAGAAACCCTGACAGTACTACTATACACATATGCAAATACGCAAAATATTACTGATTAAAGAAGAGAAAACTCCTTTAACATGTGCTAATGTAAATACAGAGGCACTGTTATACTTTTTAAACGAAAACTAAAGAAGGAAAGAAAAGGCAAAGAAAACATGTTTACATGTGCACACATACATGCACATAATACACACACATACAGGCCAATTCCCAGGTATATTTTATTTCTAACAATGTTCACACATGAGTTTTGTTATTAATTTATAGGGATTATATTAAAATTCTAATTTATTCTGATCCTTCTTGGCCTACATCAGTTATTGTCTGATAATAATTTACTCATATCACCTGTCATCTGTTCAGTTTACCTTTGCATCACATTGTCGATTAAAATCAAGGGTAAACATATCCAAGACCAAGGAGAACTTGTTATTGATGTTCTTTGCAATATTTAGGAGAAGTGGGTGGTGATAAAATAGAACATAGAAAGGTTAATGAAAATTATACAAGTGCACATGGTCCAGGAAAACTTTCAGAATGCATTCAGTTTGTAATGGGGCAAGTGTGTTCCCTATGATACCCTGTGCTCCACTAGTAAATTTGTGTTACTGATCAGTAATTGTAAGATATAGTAGTGTAACCGACAGTATACGGAGTGCAAAATATTCAAAGTGTAACATTCTGTGGTACGGTTGCCGGCTGGGGCATGTTTAATCACGTTATAAAGGAGAAGGTTTGACATAACATGAACATTATATCTATTATTTTCATTGTGAACTCCATGCAGGAAAATGTTCTTCTCAATAGTGTTTTAACTCTTTCTTAGCATTGTTACTCTTACTGAGAGAACGCAGGTGGTCTAGCCACAGAATGTTGTTCACTGAAAAGAACACTTTAACACTAGGTTCTGATTTGTGTCATTAAGCAGCCATTATGAATGTTATAAAGACTCAGTGATCAAAGGGTCTTCCTGGAATCTAGAACATAAAATGAAGGGCCTGAAATAGTAAGTTGACATCTCTGTCAGGCCGTATGAGACAAGAGATGCATGAGAAACAAAATTAGCATCCAGCATTGACTGGGGCTATCACCAGGTACCTAAAAGTGAATACAGTAGAAATAGATAGCATAAATGACAAGAATTATTCTGTAGAACATCATGTATACCTATGGACAGTTCAATATAAAATTCTTTATGAAATTCATGCATGTTCAAGCACTCCTCCTACTTATTTTCATGAGTTTTTGGAGTGGATATTTCCCACTAGCTTATTAGAATTCAGTTTCCAGTGCTCATACGAACAGTTAAGAGGCCACATTTTCAACAACCTTTCTTAGTCCACATTAAACCTTAAGGTGCAGTTGTAACAGTCATCATGGATTCATGCTAAAGACTGGAATCTTTTGCCATGATTCCTTGTGGCCATGAGTCAGCTATATTGAGAGAGACAACGTATTTTAATGGTTTAAAATGGCCAAGGAAGAGGGTAAGCTAACTAGATTCTTCAGAGATCCAAGCAAGAACATTTGATTAAATCACTCTGCAAGCTAAGGCAGCTAAGGTAATTAGGAATAGGTGCAATTGAAATGCAAAATAAATAATGAAAAATCAAATTTCTATGGTTTATTACTTGGTTAAATTTTAACTGATAATTGATACATGTGATATTGGAAATACAAAAAATTAGGTAGAATGGTAGCATTTAGAGTTTGTATGATCTCCAATATATGATACATCTTATACTAAGGTTTTTTCCCCATTAATAGTCCATGCCATATCAGGAAATTTATAAAAGATTTTGAAATGGTATAAAAAATGACCAGGTGTCCCATCTAGTATTCTAGGTTATCTGCACCTTTCATTATCTTTGAGCTATTGTACAACTCTGCAAGTTTTAGAAAACTGACCATAATGCAAATGATTATTGTACAGCAATGTATGTGAATTTTGTCTAGTTGAGGTATAATTGATCCCCTCCAGCAAGTTTTATATCCATATCCATTAACAGAGAGTTCTTAAGACTTTGTCTGCAGTATATGTGTTAAATCAACCTTCAACAAATATGAACAACTACTATATGCCTGTCACTTTTCAAAGTAATGTTCATCTACTGGTCTACTAGAGATGTAGGATTTATGCTTTCTTGGAGCTTACATTCTAATGGAGCAGACAGAAAATAAAAACATGAATATATTGTAGATTTTCATGGAATAATAGATGCAATGAAGAAAAGTAAAGGAATATAAGTTAGAGAGTTCAGTAGAATTTATGAAAGACTTTGAAATGAGCAACAAAGATTGCAGTGTCCTGTGTAGTGCACCTGTCTGAGTTCTCTTTGTCTTTCATTGGTTTGAGCTATTTCACAATTCTGTAAATTGTAAAAACAAACAAACAAAAAAAACCTTGTAACAATGCATAGGATTCCAGTTCAGACAAATGCAATTATTTGAAATTTCGTGCAATAACAGATCATTTCCCTATGGCAGACCAGTTTTACATCTGCTTATAAATTCATTTCAGAATTCCTTTTTGCCTATATACATGTAGGTCTTGGAATTCTCCTTTGAACTACTTGTGACAGCTTGCTGGTTCCCTCTTTACGTAATTAGCTAAATAAAATATTTGATGGTTTTTATTCTATATTTATATGAGAGTCTTGCTTTTACTTTAAAAAAAGGTAATGATGGGAGAGGAGACATAGACTAGATGACAATGTAAATGACAAGTGAAGTGGTAGGAGGTAGATTTACCACCCTATTCCAAGTCACTATGATTGTGACTTGGAATAGGGTGGTGGTAACAAGTGGAAATAGAAAGAGGTCATCAGATTGATAGGATATTTTGATACATGATCAAACAAGATTAATAATTTAGATGTGG
This sequence comes from Cabassous unicinctus, assembly GCA_029593785.1. NCBI lineage: Eukaryota > Metazoa > Chordata > Mammalia > Cingulata > Chlamyphoridae > Cabassous > Cabassous unicinctus. Next base: position 9,309 of record JAQZBX010056711.1, read on the forward strand.
AATGAGAGTGAAAGGAAAGATACAACAAAGATTCCTAAATGATTAGACTGAGTAACTAGTTGAATGAGGCTGATATTCCTTGATTTATAAGAAATAAGTGAAGAAAAAAGTTTGGGTAATGGCATAGAGAATTTTGTCTGGCCTATGCTAATTTTGAGATATGTATTAGTCTTTCAAAGGTAGATGATGGGTACTTGCTTCTGGATCCCAGGAGAAGACATCTGAATTGGGAATAAATTGGAAGAAACAATAGCATAAGAAACATGAGGAAATGTGGGAAGATGGCATCAGAGTAGCCAGGTAAGCTTGACTTTCTAAGAAAACAATGGAAAAGGAGCCAAAAGCTGTCCGAGGGACTTGCTTAGGGGATCAGCAGACCAGGACAGTGCTTCACAAGTCACAGGAGGGTGAGGCACAGAAAGACAAAGAACAGGAAACAACAAATGTGAGTTACCAAACTCCCATGGTGGCGGGAAAGACTTTTGTCTCCTCCCCCTAAGATATTAAGCTGGGGTTAAAATCCCTGGCTCACTGCAGCTGACTGAGGGGAACAACTTCCTCCTATCAGCAGTTACAAGAGAAAATGGAGATAGAGTCAGGGGATTTTCTTCAGTGAATTTGGCTAGTAGAGCCTGCTTTGAATCTTGCCTCTGGCCAGACTAAAAGACAGGAACACTGAGATTGAAACACCTCTATGGAAAGGTGTGCTAATGAGTGCCACCTGTTGGTCAGTCAGGAAACTGCATGTACAAAAACAGCTTTTGGTTCAATCTTGTCTCTAACCCCTGGGAGAAAATCTGTGCCCCATTAGTGAGTCCATGGTCCAATATTGGTAACTTAGGCTGGACAATTTTAAAGACTTAGAAAAAGTTGAATCAAATATCAAAGAAGAGCTGTGAAAAATTTTTAATAGGCAAGAGAGAAAAATTGGCCATCAGAGTAAATTCACCAACATACTCAGATGCCCAGATATCAGTGGAAAATTACACATCATACTAGGAAACAGGAAGAAATAGCCAACAAAAGGAACAACCCAAATATTTTGATGAGGTACAGGATTTCAGAAAAATAAATAAATGATGATCAAACAAATCTCCTAAATAAATTGAAAGAATTGAAAACAAATACGACTAAAGAGATAAAGGATATTAAGATACTGGGTGAGCATAAAGAACAATTTGAAGGCCTGCAAAGAAAAGTAACAGACCTTACGGGAATGAAAGATGCGATGGGTGAGATTAAAAATATATTAGAGGCACATAAGAGCAGATTTGAATTGCTAGAAGACAGAATTAGTGATTTAGAAAACAGAACATTTGAACTGGAAAAGACAGGAGAACAAATAGAGAACGTAATGGGAAAAGGGAACACAGTCTCAGAGAATTGAATGACAATGTGAAACACACAAGCATATGCATTATCTGTGTCCCAGAAGGAGAAAAGAATGGAAAAGGGGCAAAAAGAATATTTGATGAAACAATGATCAAAAATTTCCCAAACTTTATGAAAGACAAAAATATTATAAGAAGGATGATGCATCCCAAACAGAATAAATCTGTATAGACCTACCCTGAAACACCGAGTATTCAGAATGACAAATATCAGAGAAGAAGATAGGATTCTGAAAGCAGCAAGAGAAAAGCAAAGCATCACATATAAAGGAACCTTGATAAGATTAAGTGCCAACTTCTCAGCAGAGACCATAGAGGAGAGAAGAAAGTGGTATGATGTATTTAAGGTACTGAAAGAAAATAATGCCAGCCAATAATTCTGTATCTAGAAAAACTATCCTTCAAAAATGACAATGATGTCAAAGCCTTCACAGACAAACAAAAACTGATAGAATATATTACCAAAAGACCAGAATTACAAGAAATACTAAAGGGAATGCTACAGTTTGAATGGGAAAAAAAGGTTGAAAGATTTGGATAAGAGAGTAGAAATGAAGATTATTAGGAAGGGTAAATTACAGGGTAAAAAGACAGAAAATAGTACAATATGGCAACAGAAAGCCAAAGGAAAAAAATGGACAAAGAAAGTAAAACCTTACAGGAATAACATTGAATTTCAATGGATTGAACTCCCCAATCAAAAGACATAGACTGATAGAATGGCTTAAAAAAAATATGAGCTATCTATATTGTCTACAAGGGTCTCACTTCAGATGTTAGGACACAACCAGGCTGAAAGTGAAAGGTTGTAAAAAGATATTCCATGCAAATAGTAACTAAAAAAGAGCTGGAGTAGTGATATTGATATCAGACAAAATAGATTTTAAATGCAAAACTGTTAAAAGGGCTGAAGAATATCATTATATATTAATAAAAGGGGTACTTCACCCAGAAGAGATAACTATACTAAGTATTTATGCACCTAACCTGAGGGTCCCATGATACATGAGGCTCACACTGACAAAACTAAATAGATATCTCTACAATAATAGTTGGAGACTTCATTACTCCACTTTCAGTATTAGGCAATACATGTGGACAGAGGAAAAATAAACAGAGAACTTGAATAATATGATAAATGAACTAGACCTAAAAGAGCAGGATATACTTTTTATCAAGTGTTCATGCCTTCTCCAAGACAGATCATATGTTGAGTCACAAGAAAAGTCTCAATAAATTTTAAAAAGATTGAAATTATACAAAACACTTTCTCTGATCATAACAGAATGATGCTGGTAATCAATAATGGATGGAAAAAGGGAAATTCATAAAAATATGGACATTAAACAACACACCCTTATATAATCAGTGGGTCAAAGAAGAAATTGCAAGAGAATTAAGCAAATATCATGAGATGAAGGAAAATAAGAATAAAATATATCAAAACCTATGGGACATCACAAAGGCAGAGGTGACAGGGAAATTTAGAGAACTCAATGCTGACATTATAAATGAAGAAAAGAGGTAAAATTGAAATTCTAACTGTACACTTGGAAGAAATAGAAAAAGAACAGCAAACTAATCCCAAACCAAGCCTAAGGAAAGAAATAGTAAAGATCAGACCATAAATAAATGAAATCAAGAACAAAAAAACAATAGAGAGAATCAACAAAACCAAAAGTTGGTTCTTTGAGAAGATGAACAAAATCTACAAACCCTTAGCCAGAGTAACAAAGAAAAAAAGAGAAAAAATGCAATTAAATAAAATGATAAATGAGAGGAGCAGATGTGGCTCAAACATTTGAGCACCTGATTCCCACATGGGAGGTCCTGGGTTCAGTTCCTGGTGCCTCCTAAAGAAAACAAAACAAATAAACAATGAGCATAAATAATGAGCCATACAATGAGCTAACCAATAAACCAAAAAACGGGTCAAAACAATAAGCAAACAATGAGCAAAACAACGAGCCAAAAAAAAAAAAGAAATGAGAGTGGAGACATTATCAATGAACTTGCAGAAATAAGAGACATCATAAGAGGATACTATGAACAAATGTATGCCAAAAAAACTAGACAACGTAGAAAAGATATACAAATTCTTAGAAACACATGAAGCACCTGTGCTGACCCTAGAAGAAATAGACTACCTCAACAAACCAATCACGAGTGAAGAGATAGAAACACTCATTAAAAACCTCCCAAAGATGAACACATGGTTTTACAGGTGAATTTTCCCAATCATTCAAAGATGATCTAATTATCAATCATGCATAAAACTTCAAAAAAATTGAACACAAAGGAATGCTACCAAACTCATTCTATGAAGCCAATATCACCCTAATACCAAAACCAGATAAAGATACTATGAAAAAAGAAAATTACAGACCTATATCTCTAATGAATATACATGCAAATATCCTCATCAAAGCATTTGCAAGCTGCATCCAAATTCACATTAAAAGAATTATACACCATAACCAAGTGGTTTTTTCCCAGGTATGCAAGGGTGTTTCAACACAAGAAAATCAAATAGAGTTATAAACTAAAGAAGATTAGATTTAGAGTGATAAATTAAAGAAGAAAAATCACATGATCCTCTCGATTGATGCAGAAAAGGCATTTGACAAAATACAGTACCCATTCTTGATTAAAACACTTCAAAATATAGGACTAGAAGGAAGCTTTCTCAACCTGGTAAAGTGTATTTATGAAAAACCTGCAGCTAGGATTGTACTAAATGGAGAAAGACTGAAAGCTTTTCCACTGAGGTCAGGAACAAGACAAGATGCCCATTGTCACAATTGTTATTCAATAGTGTGAAAATTGTTCTAGCTAGAGAAATTAGGCTAGATAAAGAAATAAAAAGCACCCAAATAGGAAAGGAAGAAGTTAAATTTTCACTATTCAGTGACATGACCCTATATCTAGAAAACCCTGCAAAATCCACAACAAAGCTACTAGAATTAATAGACCAGATCAGCAAAGTGGTGGAATACAAGATTAAAACACAAAAATCAATACTATTTCTATACACTATTGATGTGCAATCTGAGGAGGTAATCAGAAAAAAAATTCATTTATAGTAGCAAATGAAACAATCAAATATTTAGGAATAAACTTAACAAACGAATAAAAGACCTGTATTCAGAAAACTACAAAACACTCCTAAAAGAAACTGAAGAACACTTAAATAAATGGGAAGATATTCCGTGTTCATGGATTGGAAGACTAAATATCATTAAGATGTCAGTTCTACCAAAACTGATTTACAGATTTAACTGCAATGCAAATAAATATCCGAACAGCCTTTTTTTCGCAGAAATGAAAAAGTTAATAATCAAATTTATTTAGAAAGTTAAGGGACCCCAAATAGCCAAAAATGTCTCAAAGAAGATTAACAGTTGGAGGACTCTCACTTTCTGACTTTAAAGCACATTATTTAGAAACAGTGGTAAAAACAGCATAGTACTGGCATAAAGACAGAGAGACTGACAAATGGAACCCATTAAAGAACTCAGAAATAGACCATCACATTTACAGTCAAGTGATTTTTGACAAGGCTGTTAAGCTCACCCAGCTGGGCCAGAACAGTCTATTCAACAAATGGTGCTGGGAGAATGGATAGCCATATCCAAAAGAAAGAAAGTCGACCCCTATATCACACCTTATACAAAAATTAACTCAACATGAAACAAGGACCTAAATATAAAAATGGCAACCATAAAACTCCTAGAAAAAAATATGAGTAAACATCTTCCAGATCTTGTGGTAGGTGGTAGTTTCTTAAACCTTACACCCAAAGCATGAGCAACAAAAGATAGAATAGAAAAATGGGACATCCTCAAAGTTAAACACTTTTGCAAAGGACTTTGTCAAAAGGGTGAAAAGGCAACCACTCAATGGGAGAAAATATTTGGAAATCACGTATCTGATAAGTGTTTAATATCCATGATACATAAAGAGATCATACAACTCAACAATAATAAAACAAACTACTCAATTAAAAAGTGGGCAAAAGATTTGAAAAGATAATTGTCCAAAGAAGAAATAGAAATGGCACAGAAACACATGAAAATTTGCTCAACATCACTATGGATGAGGGAAATGCAAACCAAAACTACAAAGAGATATCAGTTCACACCTCTTAGACTGTCCACTATTAAAAAGTCAGAAAACTGTAAATGTTGAAGAGGATGTGGAGAGATAGGAATGCTTCGTCACTCTTGGTGGGAATGTAGAATGGTACAGCCACTGTGGAGCACTGTTTTGCATTTCCTAAGGAAGTTGAATATAGTCTTGCCTTGGGACCCAGCAATACCATCACTAGGTAAATATCCAGAAGAACTGAAAACAGAGGTACGAACAGACATCTGCACAACGATGTTAATAGAGGCGTTATTCACGATTGCCAAAAGTTGGAAACACTCCAGGGGTCCATCAACTTATGAATGGATAAACAAATTGTGGTGTATACACACAATGGAATACTATGCAGCGTAAGAAAAAACGAAGTCATGAAGCATGTAACAACATGGATGAACGTGGAGGACATTGTGTTGAGTGAGAAAAACCGGGCACAATAGGACAAATACTGTATATTTGCGCTATTATGAACTAAACGTATTATGTAAATTCATGGAATTAATAATTAGAATATAGTTCACCAGAAAATAGAATGAGGGTTGAGAATGGAAAGCTGAGGATTAATCTGTGCACAATTAGTTAAAAAGTTGTTAGTAAATTTTTGGAAAAGAACGGAAATGGTGAGAGCACATCATGGTGTTTGTGACTAGCAGAGCTATTATATGGGTATGTCACAGTAGTTGAAAGGGAAAGTCTAAGGACATGTATATTACTAGAAGGAAAGCTTAAAATGTAATATGGGACTGTATAACAGTGTAACTTCATGTAAAACACAAATATGGGTGATATTGCATATATAAGACTGCTTTTTATGAAATATAAATACAAATAAACTAGAAAGAAGGAAAGAGAATAGCAGCTATGTACGGCAGGGGAAGTAGAGAGAGATTGAGAGGTGATGAGTTTTGTTTGTTTTGTTTTTGTTTTTTAGTATTATTATTATTATTGGAATAGTAAAATTGCTTTAAAAATGATTGAAGTAATAAATGCACAGTCATGTGATTATACTGACTACCATTGTACACTTTGGATAGATTTATGCTTTATTAATATGTATCTATAAAATTGATTTGCTTAGAAACAATGAAACATGAAGCAATGAGCCTGGAAAAAATGACCCAGGTGTGAAAGCACAGAGAGAAAAGAAAAGGGCACAGATTTAGGAGTCTTGGTGCAATTTAATGCTGGTCAGGCAGTAAATGATCCTAAGGAGCAGATGAGAGTGAGATAGGAGAACAGGCAGGGAAGTATTGAGTTCAGGATATCAAATGAATCTAGTGTTTCAAGAAAGAGGGAAAAATCAACTGCATCAATATTACTGAAAGGTTCAAGAAATATGGGGATTCAAAATTGTTTTTGACAGGATAAAAATTCTTGGCTGTATTGGCAAGAGATTATCCCCTCACCCCCCAGCAGGAGAATTACTGGGATGAAAATGGAATGTGATTGACTATAGAGGGTGATTGTGAAGGGATTGAAGACAACATTTTCAATGAATTGTGCTATGCAGTGAACTAGGTAAGGTGACGGGAACTGGAAGGGGATTGAGAACTAAAAGGAATTTAAGAAACAGTTTCTTTTTCTCCTTTAGATGAAAAATGTTATACCATGTTTATATGCTGATGTAAATAGTCCAGGAGAAATGGATGGTTTTATGATGCAGAAGTAAGGGAGACAATTGAATAATGAGCTTAGAGAGATAGGAAGTTGCAATTTGAGAGTGAGTGGTTAAAACTGAGACTTTATAGGTGATGGTGATGTCTCACTTGGGAGTGGGTTGCTGATGAGAGGTGAAGATGAAAAATGTTAGAAGTGGCGAGCCCAAGCATGTTGGATGGGTAATATTAAAATCAGAACAAAAGTAGTGCTGCTGAAGAAAATAATGTTCTGGAAGATAAAATTGCCATGCAATGTGGATGAGTAACTGGGAATTTAGATAATCATAAAACTGTAGGGTGTCTCAGTGGTATAATGTGAAGGAATGACTTTTCAGAAGGAAATGAAATTCTGGAGCAAAGAGTAGTTTGCAAGTGACAATGAAGAAGATGCACAATCAACGCCAGGCTCCCTAGTAGGAGAAATGTTGGAATAATCTCCACTGAGGGGAGCTGCCACCAAGTTTCACATAGAACAAGCTGGTGAAGACAACACTCAGAGATCAGTTGTGGATATGGTGTATTTTGCTAGTGATGGTCCATTTAAAACTCCAGAGGGCACAGTGGAAGTCCTTAGGAAAAGAAAGAAATGTAGTCCCACAATTATTTAGATTAGTTACTAAACAGAGAGACATGGGGTTAAGATAATGACCTGGGAGGGCAGTGAACATAGTCCTTGGTTTATGTCTGTTGTTTCAGTGTAATTTTTAATAGTGCTTCCTTGCACTCTCAAAAGTATCCTGATTTGAAAGATAAATTATGAGATCACCCTACTCACCAGTCAGTGAAAAAAAATAGGGATTACAAATGGGATTAGTGCCCATGTTCTCTCAGGGATGAATTAGTAATCAGCTCTAATTATAGCTTCCTTCTTAGAACTGGTCTTATAATTGGCCACTTTGCAGCAACAGGCTGATTTTGCCAAAACCAGGAAAAGTGTGATCTCAGCAAGAGCACGTGAGTACCCTTATGTGCTATTATCGATACTGTGGGTGCATCTGCTGGAGACAGGTTTGGTAATGTCACTAGTAATTAATGAAAATTGGAAGACTAAATTGATAATAACCATTAAAATTATTTATTTTCTTACTCATCACTTATTCTAAATATTCTATTTTCTTCTGCCTTGTAAACGGAAAACGAGCACTTTTTTGATCAAATTCTTTGCATCCATGTCCCTGTTTGAACATCCTCTCTGTCTCAAGGTGAAAGGCAAGAGTTTTATTTTCAAAACTTTAAAGAATTTGCCAAACTTATATTTTAAATATAGTTTCCTTATTGCTTTGTTATCCTCAGGATAATGATTTATGGTATAAACATAGCATATTGTTAGGTGAATTCAGTTTCATTAATTGGGTTTCTTTAGGGTGCACATTTTAAAATAAGAATTATATAATCAGTAATTCATATAGAAAGAACACTTAGTAAGTGATATGGGGATTTGAATCAACTAAAAATTAATGCTAGAGAATGGGAAATTTTTGTTACTCCAAACATCATGTTGGATGATAGTATTTATAAGCCAACAAATTCTAAAACTCCAATCCTAAATTAGAAGCTGCTTAGTGATTCTGCCAAATTAGAATAACAGCGACTTCCTTTAATTATAGGGATATTTTCTTCTGAAAATCAGAGCATAC
>JAQZBX010056712.1:0-10269 GCA_029593785.1 Cabassous unicinctus
ATGGGAACAGGAGGCCTCCACCTTTGCCCTGCAGCCACAGGCCTCACCTGCTCAGAAACATAGCTGCAGTCCTTCCCCACACCACGTGGAATAACATGGTGTGCCTGCCAAGATTTTTCTCTAAAGATACACTGAACCCACAATTCCACTTCTGATTCCTTATCCAAAAACATAAAGGAATAAAAGAAGTACAAGTGTCGTGAGAAGGACCAGAGTTCAGGGAGGAAAGCCTGGAGCATGTTCACCACTCCTGCCCACCCCTTGCCAAGAAAGGAGAGGAGAAACTCAACCCTGTCCCTTCAAAGAACAACCACTCCACCAGCACTGGTCAACCATGCAATACTCCTATTCTAGAGAAGAGCAGCCTTAAGCAGTCCTTCATTTGGAAAGGCAGAGAAAGCCAAAGTGCACCAGGGTCAGAATCCTCCCAGACTTTGTCTTCAGCCACATAGTCCCAGGCCCTAACCTACTTGCAGCAAAGACCCCTGACAGCCTTGGTGTAGCTTAGCCTGGCCCCAGGTCTTGGACTGAGGAATGTCACTGGGAGGGACCCCAGCCCAGAGAAAACTCCCTGCTTAATCATTTGGCCTCACACTCTGGATACATGGGCTGCAGTGAGGATGGAAACCCTGATGGAACCAATTCTACCCAAGCTTTTCCAAGGGAAATTCTGAACACATGGGGCAACACCAAGTGATAGGCAAAGAGCAGACTTTTCCTGTGGGGTGAGGACAGTCTCACCTTTTGGCAACATCCAGTGCCAGCAAGGGGCCATGAAGCAGTTCATTAAGTTTATCTGCAGTAATGAATGCTTGCGGTGTACCAGCAGGAAGCAAGACAAGTGGGAGAAGAAATACCAAGCTGAGATGTACAGGATCTCCAGGAGGCCCAGCCACACTCATGGAACTTGAAATAGAGGATGAAAACCATGAGCTACCTGGATAACCAAAAGATGATGCAGGAGATCTATTGAAGTGCACAATGCACTTGGTTGCTAGTGGGACCTGATCAAGTGTTACAGGTTGCAGTGCATGTGGTGTAGTGGGTACTCCGTGGGGTGAAGTAAAAAGGATATTTGGGATCTTCAGGTCCTTTGAACAATTACTACCAAACTAAGAAATGAATTTCAGCTTTAAAGTGTTCCTAGGAGCCACCTGAGAGACTAGAGGAGCAGACCTAAGGCCTTTGCTGCCAGGTGGTCACTCTGCACACCATGCAGTTGGAACTCCAGAGATTTGACTGGTATGTTTCCCATGGGGCCCTCCTTGCTTGTTCTGTCCTGCTCCCAGTTTTATAGAGAAGGCCAATGGCCATAATCTTGACTCCCCCACATCTCATGGAATACTCTTAAAGCAGAAACACAGTGACTTTGGTGGTAATGGTTTTGTAGGATAAGAAGTTACTGGGATCCTCTTCAGTGGAACCCTGTTGAGAGCCTGCTATGATATCTGCATGTCTCCACCCTGCCCTGAACTGTATCCTTTGGCCTGGTGTGAAATATGTCAGAGCAGCTTATATGGATTGTTCTGCTCCCACTCATCGCTGTTGTATTCAGCACCTGCTGATCCCCCATATCATCTTCTTGAGCTCCATTCAGCTCATGATCCTCATCCTCCATCAAAAGTTTAATGTGGGAAGCAGATGAGGCTCAAGCCCTTGTGTGCCCACCTACCACTTGGGAGGACCTGGGTTTGGTTACCTGTATCTCCTAAAGAAGATGAACAAGACAAAGAGCTGGTGTAAGTGGCTAGAATGGCAAGCTGATGCACGAAGATGATGCAATGAGATGACAATGCATCAAGATGATGATGTAACAAGATGACAATGCAACAGGGAAACACAATGAAAGGCACAAAAATCAGGGAGTGGAGTTGACTCAAATGATTTGGCATCTCCTTCCCACATTGGAGGTCCGGGTTCTTTTTCTGATGTCTTCTAAAAAAATGAAGATGAACAGACAGTGAGTGCAAAAACAACAAGGTGGTGGGAGAGACAAATAAATACATAAAATAAATCTTAAAAAAAGGAAAGTTTAATTTGTTTACTTTGGCTTTTGGAGGATTAAGTTATCTCCCCTATGTATTTGCTTTGAAGTTCCTTGAGATTCCTTCTGGCAATCTTGACATGAATATATCTGCCTATAACCTTGAAGAAATTCCTATTGGCTCCTAGTTAGTCCTTAATGTTTCTAGAGCAAGAGTCTCTGGTCCTATTACAGCAGGGGTTCTTAAACTTTTGTGTTCCATGGGACCCTTTGCCAGTCTGGTGAAAACCACAGGCCCCTTAATAAGTCCACACTATACTGTGTATTATTTAATAAATATATCACACCTGCACCAACACATACCCGTAAGAATAATATTGTTTTGAATTTCAATTCAAAGTCAGGGAACACTTGTTAAGAAGCCCTGTACTACAGGGAAAATGTTCCTGATTACCTAACTATGGGAGCTGCCCTACATGGATAGAGCTCTCTTTGAATTCAGCTTGGGAATATGTTTCTTTTGGGGGTTCCATCCTACTGCTGATGTTGTGAGTAGAGGGGAAGCCATTAAGCCATGCTGCAGAAATTGCAAGCCCACAGTCTTTCCCATTGTGTCTCTGTGGGGTCCAGTCCAGAGAGCCTGATGGGCTTCTGTGAGCTGTGCTGAGCTGTTTTTGATTCCCGGTGCTGGTGAGTGTGTCTGGAAGATGGCAGCAAAATCAGAATTCAGTTGTGTATCTATAAACCTGCAATGAACTTTCCAAAATGGTAATTAAGAGAGCAATTCTGGGACTCCCAGGAATATGGAGAATAAGACAGACTAAAGAATAATATCTTCCCAGGAAAAATAGATAGAATAAAGGAGGACTCTGTCTAGAGGACAGCTCTGTGGCTCAGGAGCAGGGGAAGGCTAGATATGACCTAGAAGAGAGAGGGGTGAAGGTAAGTAGACTCACCTGGCTGAAAAAATCCTGTGAGTAAAGCTGCAAAAGCAGCATCAGGAACCCATTTCTCCAGCTTTAGAGAAAACAGAATTCAGCAGACTGCACTGGCTGTGGACAGCAGTGACTATGGACTGAGTGAGTTGCAGGGGTCCTTTTCCCCAAGAAAGGGGAGAGGAAGGAATGCAGCCTACAGGAAATTCAGATTTTGGTTAGTGAAATTGGTCTTATAATTCCAGCCCAGATGGGCCATGATATTTTATGCAGTGAGAAGCAACAGGAAGCCAAAATAACTGGCCTTCTCAAGCACTCTCCCTAATGCCCAAGGCTTTATGTTGAGTGGGCAGAGGGAGGGAGGGGGGCCCTGTTTAAGGATGAGAATATCTTCTGAGAAAGTTTTTTATTGAGGTGTAGCCAGCCCTAAGGATATTACTTCTGCACCACCTGCCCACATTCATTTACACTGAATGCATTCCCCCTGACAATTGCAGTGTGAGCAGAGAGGTCTGCTAAAGAGTGCTATGTGTTGGCCAGATCATAAATGTGCATGAACATATGGATGTAATCTATGCTGGAAAAATGAAATAGAAGGGTCACTGGTTTAGGGTGTTGGTTTGGGGGGGTCATTAGGGACAGGGCGCATCTAGAGCAGACTTCTAGGGAGTGCGTGTGTTCATTCTGTTGTAATGTGTTGTATCAGTGGGTGGAGACACACATAATGGTCAGGAAGGAGTTTGACTCCCATCTTTGGGAGGACCTATTTGTTCAGAAATAGACAGGAAGGAGTCTGTCAAGAGCAAGGGCAGTTGTTAATAGGGGAGGACAAACCAGTGTGTCAAGACCTCTTGTGGCATGTAACTATGAATCTTGTCATTGAAGCAGTCAAGCCAGGGTGTCATCATGGGCCCATGGGGATGGGGTGGGAGGAATAGAATAGATCAAACAGGGTATTTAGTGGTCAGTGGAAATATTCTTCATTACCATACAATGATGAATGCAGGACACGGTAATATCAAAGTTTATAAACGTATACAGTCAAAAATATAAACCATAGCGTAAATCATTGACAATATTTAGTAGCTATGTTTCACTATTTGTATATCAGTTATAACAATGCTACCATCCACATAGAAAAAGGTACAAATATCGGGGGGAGGAAACGTGGAGGATGTTGGGTTATTGAGTCTCTTGTATTCTGTGTGTGACTTTGCTGTGACCTAAAACTTCTTTGAAAACAAAATGAAAAATAGTGAGACACTGGGGAATGAGAGGGGGAAGGTGCATGGCACAGACTGGACACCAGATATTGCAGTGATGAAAGGTAAAAGGTCAAAAATTATTTTCATATTTTTCTTTTTTTAATATCTCAATTTTTATATTATTTTACCTTTAGTTTTTTTTTTAATTTTATGTATTTTATCTCTTACATTTAAACTTATCATTACTATTTCATTTTCCTATTAATTGTATTCAGCTATTGCAATGGTTTTGTCAAAGAAGAACTGGGGCATCACAGAAGGGCTACAACTGGGGCAGGGAGGGATCATTGGTGTGGTGTGTTGGGATGGGGGATGCATGGGAGGAAGGTCACCTAAGCATAAATAAAATGTATATAAAAATGTTAAAATCCTCATTGTCACAGTGAATGGAGAAGCACTCAATAAATGAGAGAATACTGAATTCCCACCTTGGACAGCTCTGCTACATTCTATAAGGGAGCAGCAACACTCCCCTAAGTGCAGGGGCAGTGACAGGCAATGGAGGATGATCCACTGATGGGCCCTTGATATTGATGACTAGCCTTATGAGTATTTGCTCTTGAAATTGAAACTTAGCCTATTGTTATGGATGCTTAAGGGTTGCCTCCAGAGAGCCTCCATGTTCCTTAAATGTGGCCTCTCTCTAAGCCAAACTCAGCATATGAATGCATTACCTTCCTCCCAGCATGGCACATGACTTCCAGGGATGAGCCTCCCTGATACTGAGGGATTGCTACGAAGCACCAACTGGCAATGTGACTGGAAAAAGACCTTGAATAAACAGGGAAATGGTAAAGACAAATGAGTTTATATGGCTAAGAGACTTCAAAATCAGTTGGGAGGTCATCCCAGATGTAATGCTTATGCACATATCAGTAGGATCTCATAGAATTCCAAAGTGGATATCACCCCAAATAGAGTGTCTCCTGAGGGCTCTGGAGACACCCAGGACCTATGCCTGGGTGGATAGCTCTAGAGTTTGGTGCTTTGCCAATGGGCCCTACTTTGGAGTTTGTGCTCCTGAGAGTGACAGAGTTGTACTAAATATGTCTTCCCTGCACATGGCTCATCAGTTCCTCCTATTCAAACCTATACTTTCTGCTTTAGTTTGTAGGTGTACATCCAAAAACTTGAATCCTTGGCCTGTCCATGTGCCAGCTGGCCCCAGAACCTCGGTGGAGCAGCAACTCCTACTCTACAGCTCATTGGACTCACCCAGGACAACTGGTGGGGAGAAGATGATGCACAATGGCCATCCTAGGGAATGGAGAGAGTCTGCAGCTGCAGGCAGAATAATTCTATCCATCTTCCCATGGAATATAAGCCCCCTCTCAATTGGAGGTGGAATGGACAGGGGAAGAGCTATGGACTAGAGTGGACTTACTTGTATTCTACTATAGACATATTGTGATTCAAGCAATGGAAGAAATTACAACAATGATGTGGAGCCAGTAGCCACTGGAGGATCTGGGGGCAGGGAGAGGGAAAAGCAGTTTAATACAGGGGCTTTTTTTGGGACTTGGCTATTGTCCTGAGTGACATTACAATAACAGATATAGGCCATTTTATATCATCATATAACATGCAGAACTGTGTGGGAGAGAGTGTCATCTACAATGTGAACTATGGTCCATGCTTTATGGTAAAATCCCAGGATGTGTTTATCAATTGCAATTAATGTGCCACACTAATAAAGGATGTTTATGTGGGAGGTTGTGGGAGCTGTGGGAGGTGGGGCTTATGGGAATCCCTATAATTTTTGTGCAATATTTATGTAATCTAAGTATCTTTAAAAAATTTTTTCAAAGTGTATGAAAAGGAAAAAAGGAAATAAATAAAAGTGACAAGCAGGGTTCCATTACTGCCACCCTCTCCAAGAACTTTTTATACTGGCCTAAATTCCATTACTGGTTTCTTTGCCATGGTTTCAGAAGTTAAGCTGGGACAATTCTAAATGTCTTGAACAAGCTCATCCAAGAGTCAAAGAACAGCAGAATCACAAAGCTTCTTAACAGTAAATACCTAGGCAGGAGAGAGAAACTGAACATCAGCATAAACTCAGTATTAGAATCAGACGCTTGGACATCAGTAAGATATTACAAGACATGCTAAGAAAAAGAAAGATATAACCCAGGGAAAGGAATAAATCAAAGTTCCAGACAAGACAAAGGACTTGAAACAGCTAATCAATGTAGTTCATACAAATCTCCTAAACCAAATCATGGAGTTGAAGGACAACATGGCTAAAGATATAAAAAGATATTAAGAAGACACTGGATGAGTGCAAAGAAAAATTTGAAAACTCAGATATAAATATAACGGAGGTATGGGAAAGAAGGACAAAATAAGTGAGATTAAAAATACAAGAGAAGCACACAACAGCCGATTTGAAATCACAGAAGAATTTGCAGTGTAGAGGAAAGAACTATTGAAATTGAAAAGAGAGAAAAAAAGATGCTCAACATCATAAGCTTTTTGAGAAATGCAAATCAGAACTACAATGAGATGTTACCTTTCACCCATCATACTGGCAGCTATTAAATAAACAGAGGGCTACAAGTGTTGGAAAGTATGTGGAGGAATGGGAACCATCATTCTCTGCCATTGGCAATGTAGAATGCTGAAGCCACTGTGGAGAACAGTTTGGTGGTTCCTCAGAAAACTAACTATAGAACTGCCATATGATCCAGCAATTCCACTGCTGGGTATATACCCCAAAAAACTGAAAGCAAGGACAGAAACTGATATATGCACACCAATGTTCATTATTCACTACTCACTATTCACTATTCACTATAGCCAGAAGTCAGAATCAACCCAAATGCCCTTCAACAGATGAATGGATAAACAAATTGTGATATATATATACAAGGAATATTATTCAACTGTAAGAAGGAATACAGTCTTAACACACATGATAACATTGATGAATCTTGAGAACTTTATATTAAGTGAAGCAAGCCAGTCACTGAAGGACAAATATTACATGACCTCATTGATATGAGTTAAGAAAATTGAGGAACCTCACAGTGGTAAGGTCTTGAAGACAGGATTACAGGAAGTAGAAAGGGAGAACATACTGTGAGTCAATGCCCATATGAGCAAAATCTATGATAATATGGAATTCTGTGGTTGTACAGTGGAGGAGTATGACAGTAAAGTAATGATACTGTTTAGTTGGTTGGTGCTTATTTGTCAGGGGGTTTGGTTTGGGAGGGTGAATTGGAGTGACCATGTAGCTGGGAAGAGTTTTGGTGGAGGGAGTAAGTGAACACTGGGGATTGATGGGTCCATGGTTGAAAGTATAATGTTGGGAATGCTCTTTTGACAATATGGCAAGTGTGGTTTGCTGGTTTGGGGTGTTGGATGTGGGGAGCATTCGGGACAGGGCACACCTGGGACAGGCTTCTAGAGAGACTGTGTGTTTTTCTTGCCATAGTGTGTTATACCAGTGGGTGGAGACCCACAGAATGAGCGGCAAGTTGATAGACTCCCATCCTGGGGAGGCCTGCAATGTTCTCATATAGAGGGGCAGGAGTCTCATAAGAGCATTGTTGGTGACAGACCCGTGTGTCAAGCCCTCAGTGTTGTTGCAAGTAACTATGAATCTGGTGCAAGGAGTGTAGCTGGGTGGTTGTCATGGGTTCCGAGGGGAGGAGGATGGAGGAATAGAATAGATGGAAGAGTCAGGATTTTGGGGGAAATGGAAGTGTCCTACATGATCTTGCCATGATGGATAGAGGCCATATTGAATTGCATCAAAGTTTATAAAAGTGTATGGTCCAAAATGTAAGCCATAATGTAAACCATTGACCACATTTGGTAGTTATGTTTTAATATTTGTTTATCAGTTGTAACAAATGTACCATCCACATATAAAAGGTTATTAATAGGGGAAGGGGGGAAGTGGGAGGATTTGGGATGTATGGTAGTCCCTTGTATTCAGTAAGTGACTTTTCTGTAAACTAAAACTTCTTTAAGGACAAAATGAAAAAAGTAAGACACGGGGGGAATAAATGGAAGAAAATGTGATTTTACATATAGGACAACAGATCTTACAGTGATGAAAGGAAAAGTGTTTTAAAAATTTTTAAATAATTCATTATTTTCTATTATCCCCAATTTTTTTTATTTAAATTTTTTTTTGTATTTTACTTATTTTATTAAAAACTATCATTATTATTTCATTTTCTTAATTGTATTTGCTAGTTTTGTGGCTTTCTATTGAAGAAGTTTTGGATCGCAGAAGGCTATAACTGTGACAGGGAAGACTCATTCCTGTGGGTTGTCAATGTAGAGGGTACATGGGAGGAAGCTCAGCTGGGCATATATATAAGGCATACAAATGTGTTCAAATGTTCATGGGACATTGTCATGGTGGGTGGTGATTCACACAATAACTGAAGGAATATCAAATTCACATCCTAGGGAGCTCTTTTAATGGATCAGTAAAAATTCCCCAAGTACAGGGGCAATAGCTAATGAAGGAGGATGGTCCATTGATGGTCTCTTGATATTGATGACTGTGTGTGTGAAACTTTACTCTTGAAATTGAAACTTAGCCTAGTATTACAGGGTGCCTAGTTTTATATGGCCTTTCTAAAATGAACTCAAAATAAATACATTACCTTTCCCCCAGCATTGGACATGATTCCTGGGGATGAGCCTCCCTGACAACAAGGGATTACTACCAAACACCAACTAGCAATGCAACTGGAAAAAGACCTTGTCCAAAAGGGGAAAAGGTAAAGGCAAATGAGTTTACCTGGCAAAAAGTCTTCAAAGTGAGGTCGGCATCATTCCTGAGGTTACAATTCTACATGTCTCAGTAGTATCTCATTGACTGCCAAAGTAGATACTACCAAAAATAGTGAGGCTTTGGAGGGCTCTGGATACATCCAGAAACTATAGTCAGGGCAGATAGCTCAGGAGTTTGGTGCCTTACCAGTTGGCTCTACTTTGTTATTTATGCACCACAGTGTGACAGAGTTGAATTCAGTTGTATTATCCCTGCACATGGCTTTTCTGTCCTTTTATTTGAAACTAAAATTAGTACTAAAGTACTAGTAGTACTAGAGAGACTTGAATCTTTTGGATGTCCATGTGCCAGCTGGGCCCTGAATCTCAGCAGAGTTGCAACACTTACCTTACAGTTCATTGTTCTCACCCAGGACAACCAACAAGGAGATGATGTTGAGCAACTACTATATCAAGGAACCAGGAGGGTCTACAACTGCAAGCAAGAGAGTCCCATCCATCAGCCTTATGGGATGCAGCCCCTTTTGAATTAGAGGTGGAGTGGACATCACCATCCCTGAATCCTCAGGATTGGAGAATGAACTATGGACTAAAGTAGACCTACTATTATTCTACTATAGACATTGTGATTCAAGCAATGGAAGAAATGATATTATTGATGTGGAGGCAGTGGCCACTGGAGGTTCTGATTTTAGGGAGAGGGAAAACAGGTGTAATACAGGGACATTTTCAGGACTTGGAAATTTTCCTGAATGCCATTGCAATGAGAGATGCAGGCCATTATTAATCTTGCCATAATCTATATACTTGGGTGGGAGAGAGTGTAAAGTACAGTGTAAACTTTAATCCATGCTTGGTGAAAACCCTCCAAATTGTGTCCATCAATTGCAATGAATGTACCTCACTAATGAAGGATGTTGTTAACGTGGAAAATTATGGGAAGTGTAGGAAGCAGGGCATATGGGAATCCCCTATATTTTGTATGTGACATTTGTGTAATCTAAGTATCTAAAAAAAATAGGTAGTGGGTGTAGCTCAGTCATTGAGCAATTGCTTCCCATGAATAAGGTCTTGTTTCAATTCCCTGTACCTCCTTAAAAAATTATCAAAATAGAAAGAATTAATTTTTCTAAAAGTGACCATGAGAATTAAATAACATTTCTTTTGTGCACTTTGTACTAGGCACTTTATATATTAATTCAATTAACTGTCATAGTGTTGCATTGCTAATAATATTAATATTTTTTTCTCATTTTATAACTGAGGACACAGAAGTAGAGATAATTTAATTGCCCAAGCTAAACAATGTCAGTGCTGGCCACATCCA
>JAQZBX010056713.1:0-18120 GCA_029593785.1 Cabassous unicinctus
ACCTGCTCGCGGGGCCTGGCTGCGCACCCATGCACGGGACCTGGCAATGCACACGCTCACGGAACCTGGAGGCACACCCACGCATGGGGGCTGGCGGGCTCACCCACTCATGGGGCCTGGGGGCTCATTCACTCACAGGACCTGGCAACACACCCTCTTGTGGAGCCCGGTGGCACACCTGTACACAGGGCCTGAGGGGCTCACCTGCTTACGGGGCCTGGCAGCACACCCACACATGGGGTCTGGCGGCCTGTGCGCCTTCTATATTTTTCATTTATAATTTTTACTGGGAGTTCCTGGGGATCGAACCCAGGTGCCTCCATATGGGAGATGGATGCCCAACCATTTGAGCCACATCTGTCCCCCTGCTATATCTCTCAAAGTTGACCAAAGATACTTAGAGTTACTGTCATTTCCCATACAGGATGGTCATATAATAAATCAGGCTTACTTTATCACCAGCATTCTAAAAACCAGACCTAGGGAGAAAAACTAGATCTGGGGACACATCCAAGTTTCCTAATATAGTGAATGTTTAGCCTACCCTGATTATCACAAAATTAGGACAGCAAGAATATTCTCGCTTTACATGAGATTTTACTGTTATATATAGTACCATGTTACAGTTTTTAGCTTTTCTTTTAGTAAAATACATGACCTTAGACTTTTCCTTTCAACCACTTTCATGCCCATACAATAGCTCTGCTAGTTACAAACACCATGATATGCTTTAACTATTTCTATTCATTTCTAAAGATTTACAAACAACCTAATAAATAATTCTGCACAGATTAATCCTCCATTTTCCATTCTCTACTCTCATTTTATTTTCTGATGATCTATATTCTAATTATTAACTCCATGAGTTTACATAGTATATTTGTTCATAATAGCATAATCACACAGTATTTGTCTTTTTGTGTCTGGCTTGTTCCACTCAACATAATATCCTCCAGGATCATCCATGTTGTCATATGTTTCACAACTTCATTTCTTCTTACTGCTGCGTAATATTCTACCATGTGAATACACCACAATTTGTTTATCCATTCATCAGTTGCTGGGCACCTGGGTTGATTCCAACTTTTAGCAATTATGAACAATGCTGCTATGAACATCAGTGTGCAGATGTCTGTTCATGTCTTTGTTCTCACTTCTGGGTATATACTTAGTAATGATATTGCTGAGTCACATAGCAAAGTCTATATTAAACTACTTTAAGAAATGCCAAACAGCCCTCCACCATGGTTGTATCATTCTACATTCTCAACAACAGTGAATAAGCATTCCTATATCTCCACATCCTCTCCGACATTCAGTTTTCCAACTTTTTAATAGCAGCCAATCTAATAGGTGAAATGATATCACATTGTAGTTTTGATTTGCATTTCCCAAATTGCTAATGATGTTGAACATTTTTCCACATGTTTTCTTCACCATTTATATTTCTTCTTTGGACAATTATCTTTTCTAGTCTTTTGCCTATTTTTTAATTGATTAGCTTGTCTTCTTATTGTTGAGTTGTATGATCTCTATGTATATCATAGATACATAGATCATAGATACCCTAATGGGATATTGCCAAATATTTTCTCTCATAAAGTTGGCTGCCTTTTCACCCTTTTGAATTTTGAAAAGGTCCCATTTATCTATTTTTTTCTTTTTTGCTCATGATTTGGGTGTAAGGTTTAAGAAGCTACTGCTTAAGATCTTGATGATGTTTTCCTATATTTTCTTCTAGGAGTTTTATGATAGTCACTTTTATATTTAGGTCCTTGATCCATTTTGAGTTAATTTTTCTATAAGGTGTGAGATAAGGGTCTTCCTTCTTTCTTTTGGATATGGCTATCCAGTTCTCTCTGCACCATTGGTTGAATAGACTATTTTGGCCCAGCTGGAAGGGCTTGACTGCCTTGTCAAAAATCATTTGACTGTAGATGTGATGGGCTATTTCTGAGTTCTTGATCTGGTTCTATTGGTCAATGTGTCTGCCTTTATACTTAATATCTTAGGAGTGGGGGAAGGGAGCCCTTCCTGGCTGCCACAGGGGCTTGGTAACTGATGTTTGTCATTTCAGCTTCTTTGTCTCTCTGTTGCTCACCCTCCTGGGAGTTGTGTAGCACTGTCCTGGTCTGCTGACCCCCAAAGCAGGTCCCTCAGATAACTATTGGTTCTTTCTCCATTGTTTTTGTGAATGCATTCAGCTCTGCCTGTTATTCTGTCTCCATCTTCTCTAGTGACTTCTTAATATACTTTATCTCTTCCCTCATTTCATTGAGTTGATTAAGGGTATTTGTTTGGGCATCCTCAATTAGTTGTTCCATGTTCTGCATCTCCTTCTGCTTTTTAGTTTGTTCGTTAGAATGGAACATGACTTCCTGTATCTTAGCATGGCTTGCAAATTTTTGCTGATGTCTAGGCATCTGTTTATCTTATTAAGTATTGTGCTGGTCAGTTTCTCTGTCTTGATTAGTGTTTATTTGTTGTTTGGCTTTGTGTTAAGTATCTTCTCTAAAACTTGATTTACTTATTCTAACTTTTTATGATTGCCCATGTTTAAATGGTAAAAAGTGGGCCAGGGACCCTTAAAAATGGCAGTGACCAGTTCCAAAGAACCAGTTCCTCTGTGGTAGCTTCTCTCAGCTTCCCCACCCTGCACCTTCCTGGATCTGGTCCCATGGTCCCATGGTCTCTGGAATCCAAGCACCACCACCTCATTTCCCCCTGCATATGCCCACAGCAGTGAGGCCTCCCTCAAAGGCCACCAATGCTGCTTACTTCTGCACCTGGAAAGAACCCATTGCAAGCCATGCCCCTAGTCCTGTACCCCTGCTACTTCTCTCTGTGCCAGCCTTGGCCTCCCTCACTGGGCACCTGTCCTGCTCACACAACAGCCTCATCACTTCCGCAGGCACTTACCTAGGCCCAGCCCCTTCTGGCTGCCCATGCCACTTGCCCCACAGCCCTGTCACTTACCCTGCTGCCTGGCAAGGTACTCCATTGCTTCCCCACTTACACCACTCACCTTATGACCAAGCCACTTTCCCCATGCCTGGCAAGGCCGCAATCACCAGCTACCCACATGCCATTTGGAAGACAGTCTACTTATGATAATATACTCTAACCATCAAATATATATGTTCATAAACACACATGTATTTGTGAACATAATGCTAGTTAAATTGCCAAAAATACAAAAGGCAAATTAAATCTTTCAAGGATATTAAACATTCTCAAATATAACATGCTAGCCACTGAAATAAAAAAATTTTCACTTGTACATAAAGTTCAGAGAAAGAAGGGGATGCTGAAAGAAATAGAAGTACAAAATATTTCAAATCATTTTCTTCCTTGATTTTTTGGAGATTTGTCTAATTTCAATATTTGATAGTATATATTTTTTTACGAGTTACCAGAGATTGAACCCAGGACCTTATACATGGGAAGCAGGTGGTCAACCACGGAGCTACATCTGGTCCCCAATGAAGATTGCTTTTTTCCTTTTTTGTTTGTTTATTTTTAGGAGGTACCAGGGATTAAACCTGGGACCTCATATATGGGAAAAAGGCAGGCATTCAACCACTTGAGCTACATCCACTCCTCTTGATAGTGTTTTGATATTTTTGGAAGTAAGTGGTAGTAACTATATATTCCTAACATAAGAACTAGAAAAATATTATAAACTAAACCAAATTAAATATATTTTAAATCAGAGACTGTTGATTCAAAGAACTAAAGGGAAATTAAATTTTGTTGTTAAAAGAACCCTTGGTAGGTGAACAGGTATTGTCAGGGACTTTCTTTTAGAGAAAGAAGTGCCAACTATGTCACAAGTGGATGTAGTATTGAGCCTGTCATAGAAAGAGGTATACTGATGTGGCAATAAAACAACAGTAGAGTTTTTAAATGGGCTAATATAGTAATTGAACTCTGTAACATCTAAACATTGAACTAGTTCTTCATGCTCACCAAATTTCCTCTATAAAACTTTTGCTTCTCAGGTGTTGGTCCTCAAAGTTGAGTTCTGGGCTAGAATAGAAGAGAGAGACTTTTGCAGTACTGAGGGCCTTAATTCCTTTTCTTTCTTTCTTTCTTTTTTTTTTTCCCAAAGAAAATGATATTTATTTATTTATTTCTCCTCACCACCTTGTTGTTTTTCACTTGCTGAGTCTGATCGTCTTCCTTGTTTCTTTAGGAGGCACCAGGAGCTGAACCTGGGAACTCCGATGTGGGAGGGAGGTATCTAAACGCTTGAGCCACCTCCACTCCCTGCTTTGTTGTGTCTTCCATTATGTTCTTTTCTTCTTGTCTCTTGTTGTGTCAGCTTGCCATGCCTGCCCATCACAACAGCTCTCTGTCTTCTTTAGGAGGCACCAAGATCCGAATCAGTGACCTCCCATATGGTAGGCGGGAGCCCAGTCTCCTGAGCCACATCCACTTCCCCTTAATTCCTTTAAGAGGAAGAAGCCATTAATGTACATGGAAGTGATCACACCCACAAGATTTTTTAAACCAGTAATGAATTGAAAATAAATAATGCTGTCAGGCAATATAAGCCCAGTAAGCTCAAATTCTCTTGGGATGAAAGGAGTCAACTCTTTGTCATAGCTTCCTGGCTGATTAAAGTTTGTACATTCTCTGTGGGTTGCACCTGTATTAGTCAGCGAAAGGGGTGCTAATGTGAAATACCAAAAATGGGTTGGTCTTCATAAAGGGTATTTATTTGCGTTATAATTCCACAGTTACCAGGCCATAAAGCGTTATGTTTCTTCTCTCACCACAGTCCACTGTCACGTGTTAGAGCAAGACAGCTGCCGGCGTTTGCCAGGGTTCAGGCTTCTGGGGTTCCTCTCTTCCCGGGGCTGTGTTTCTCTCCGGGCTTAGCTCCTGTTTCCTCCACAAGGTCAGCTGTAGACGATCAGGCAAATGGCTTGCTTCTCTTCTCCTGGGGCCTTCTTTCCAACATCAAAACTGCTTCTCAAAAGACTGCTTCAACTCTGTTTTTTTGCCTTGCCTTTTATATTCGATTCCCCACCCACCAAGGGGTGGGGCTCAACATCCTAATCATAACCTAATCATGCCCAGATTAACACGTCAGTTTGCAAGCATGATCCAATTATATTTTTGGAATTCATAATTTCATCAAACTGCCCAACTGTAACAGCACCCATTTGGCTGACTAATACAAAGGGTAATAAAAACATTCAAGACAAATAACACTGATATCATGTGTTGCCAGCATACTCACATTATGGAAGAAATAGTAAATTTATTTCTTTAGAATGAAAAGAAGTTGTCAAAAATTTTATTTAATTGATAGGGCAATCATATATATTAACTTAAATTTCTACTTTCAAAACAAAACAAAACAAGAACTCACAAAAAACAAACTTTCATTTTTCCATTAATTTAGAGATGCTAATTAATACTTTAATAATTTTATTTTTTTGTTTTTTTTAATTTTATTTTTAAAGAAGTTTTAGTTACAGAAAAGTTATATAAAAAATATAGAGGATTCCCATATACCCCAGTCTCTCACCTTCTCACATTTTCCCCTATTAACATTTTTCATTAGTGTAATACATTTGTTACAATTGATGAACAGATGTTGAAACATTGCATCTAGCCATGGTCAATAGTTTACATTACGGTTTACACTTTGCACCATAAAATTGTATACCAGCAGATATTTTAAGCTTGTCTTTTAATTCCTTGAACATAGTAAGTACAGTTGTGTTATTTTCTCATTCTGATCATTCCAATTCCAATGTTTTGGTAGGTCTCTCAGTTTTATCTCATTATTGCTATTATTGGCTCCAGTAAAATTTCATGCTGCCTTATTGATGTGCATAGTTATTTTTAATATGTGTGGCTCATGAAATTCAATATGTACTTTAATGATAATAATGAGCCAAATTCTATTTTTTAAATCCTTTTTCAAGAAGGAACAAAGTGTAATAGTGAGGACCCAGACAGGTGAAAAATCAACACTTGTTTTTTGAATGCAGACACATTAATAAAAGGAATTATTAATTTGATATACTTTTGTAAGCTAGATAACTAAAAAGGTAATGGAGAACTCCAATGTATTACAGAGAGAGTAAATTAAGGATTTGGGAACCTTACTAGGAGAATAAAGGAAAGTAGTTGAAATTATTAAAATTTAGAATTATAAAGGAGGGAACTCACAGAGAAAAAAAAAACACAAGACATTATAGGAGAGGGCACTACTCAGCAGGTATAGGTATCCCTCATGGCAAAGAAAAGCCTTCTGGGGCAAAAAAAACTTGCCTGATTTCTATAGTTAGAGGAGATTTACTTTTACTTACTCTAGAAGCCCTTTCTTCTTCACATAATATGAGAATTAAATCTGTGGCCATATATCTGGTCAAATATTCTGATCTGATAGGGCCAGATTGTTACATTCTAGAGGAGGTTCCCAGATTAAGCACCAAGGTGCTAGGAAGGCTGGAGTGCTCTCTCCTCAGATGGTTCTATTTCAAGAGGTGTGATGCCCAGACCTTGGAAACATATCTTGGTCACAAAAGCTGGAGACCCCCAGGGGTTCATTTGGACCTCGGAAGGACATATTAATATTCCAAAATGTTGAAGTGAGGACCTGTCAACAACATCTCAAAGGAGCAAAAAATCTCTCCTCTTTCTCTCATTCTCCTGCCCTCTTTCTTTTCAAGAGTGGATAGCTGTCTTTCTCTTGTGTAAATACAGAGAAACTTCATTGCTCTCCATCCGTTCACTATGGAGTAACTGGTTACTCTGTAGGACGTTTTTCATCTAAGCTTCAGTATATTTCCCCAGGTGTAAGGTCTGGGGCAGGGGTGAAATGTGGGGCAACATGCTTATTATTTACCCAAAGATAGTTAATGAGAAATCCAGCATTCATGAAGATAAGTATTTTATTTCAAGTAAGATAAAACATACTTCTAAATAACACATGGATCAAAGAAGAGGTCTCAGGAGGAATTAAACAATTTTTTGAATTAAATGAAAATACAAATTATCAAAATTTGTGGAATTTAGAAAAAGCAATGATTTTAGAAAATGAGGCATATTTTAGAGGAAAGAAAGACTAAAATCAATAATCCACACTTACACCTTTGGAAACTAGAGAAATAGGAGCAAATTAAGTGTAAGGTAAACAGAATAAAATAAATAATAAACATTAGAGCAGAAATAAATTAAATTAAATTAAATAATCAAGAGAATCAATGAAACTAAAAGCTGACTGTTGGAAAAGATCAATAAAATTAATAAACCTCTAAATAGACTAACCAAGAAAAAAAGAAGAAAAAAATTACAAATATTAGAAATGAATAAGGAGCCATTACCACAGGTGCTATGCACATTAAAAGAATAGCAAAAGAATATTATGAACAACCCTATGCCCACAAATACAACTTAGATGAAATGGACCCATTTCTTGAAAGAAACAAGCTACCAAAACTGACACAAAACTGAAAAAGCTTAAATCTATTAAATAAATTAAATCAACAATTCCAAAACAGAAATCATCAGAAATCATCACTGGTGAATCCACAAAACATTTAAAAAGGAAATGGTAATAATTCTCTAAAATCTCTTACAGAAAATAGAAGCCAAGGGAACCTTTGTTAACTACTTCTATGAGGCTAGAATCACCCTAACATCAAAAAAATACAAAGACATTCATGGGAAGGAAAAATACAGACCAATATCTCTCATAAATGTTGAGGCAGACATCCTCAATAAATAATTAGCAAATCAAATCCAAAAATTTACACCAATAATTATACCAAAAAAAAAAAAAAACAAGTGAAATTTATGCCAGGTAGCAAGGTTTGTTCAGCTTTCAAAAATGAGTTAATTTAACTCATAACATCAACATCATAAAGAAGAAAAATCATATGGTTATATCAATAGATAGGAAAGAAGAATGCAGCAAAATCCAACACTCACTCATGTTCAAAACTCTAAGTAAACTAGGCATAAAGAAGATTCCCATGTTTATATAAAAAGGCAAAAGACCCAGAATAACTGAGGTAGATTGGAGTTCTTTACACCAGAAAAACTTGTTCTTAAACTTAATCCATTTCTGTGGATGTGAACCAATTGCAAATAGGATCTTTTGATTAGGTTAAGATGTGGACCAACAAAATCAGAATGGATCTTAATCTTATAATTAGAGGCCTTATAAAGAAGACCAGAGAGAAGTAGAATCCATGCAGAGCTTCCAGAAGCTGGAAGTCAATGGAACCTGAGAGAGAAAGAAGATGCTACCGTGAGCATTGCCATAGACCAGAAAAGTCAAGAAACAAGGCTCACTGTTAGCCAGCCCCAGAATGGCACAATGTTTGGAGAGAATGCATTGCCTTGCTGATGCCTCTTTTTGGGACTTCTAGCCTCAAAACCATGAGCCAATAAATTCCTGTTGTTAAGTGAATCCACTGTATGGTATTTGTTTTAGCAGCCAAGAAACAAAACAGTTTTTGGTAACAGAAAATAGGATGCTGCTAAGACAAATATTTAAGAATGTGGAAACATCTTTAGAATTGTGTAATGGATAGAAGCTGGAAGAACTGTGAGGTGCTTGGTAGAACAAAACCTAGATTGCTTTGAAGAGAGTGTTGGTAGAAATATGGACATTAAAAGTACCTCTGATGATATTTTAGAAGGAAATGAATATATTATTGTAATTGGAAGAAAGATGATCTTTTTTATCAAATGGCAGAGAACTTGGCAAAACTTTGTTCTCACATCAGATAAAAATGGAACTTGTAAGCAATGAACTTGGCTATTTGGCTGAGCCCATTTCAAAGCCAACTATGGAAGGTGCAGCCTGGTATCTCCTTGCAGCTTATAGTAAACTGCTAGCAGAAAGTGATACGCTGAGAATTAAACTATTAAACAGAAGTGAACCAACAAGTGATAATTTTGAACAATTCTCTGCTTATCCAGATAGTGTGCTCTGAGACTAGGGCAAGAAGTGGCTCCATCAGTGACCTTCCTGAGCTTTTGGGAAGTATCTCCCCAGAGAACAGGGATCCGTGTGAGGGTTTAACTGAACAACACTTTGTAAAAGACAGTGTGGCTGAACCTGGATTCAGTCAGCCATTTCAGTGGAAGTCAGGATTCCTAATGCAGGTTTCCAAAGAAGGATTTGTGGAGGGTTATATTGTCTGATGGTTTGGACCTCCTTGAAATGCACAAAGACTAAAAAGATTTTTGCAAAATTTGTATGAGCCAAACATTGCCAGCCTGAACTGAAAAGGACTGAAAAGGTAATTGAAAGGAGAACTTCAACCATGAAAACAAAGATAGCAGGCCATCTACACTAGTGCTTGAAGGAGATGGGCTTTGCACTCCATTGTTCAGGGAGAAGTTTGCCACCCCAATGCTCAGACATGGTAAGTCATGTGCCCCAGCATTTAAGGAGAGTCTGGCCACCATCCCTATGCTTGGGAAAGGTGGAGCCTTCATGTCAGTTTTCAGTCAGAGCATGGCCCATGTGAAAACACTTGGAAAGGATGGTGCTCTGACTCCATTAGGCCTGGAGGACAAAACATGCAAAAATCAATTGGCCGTAGAAGTGAGGGTTAATTTCTGAACTCTCAGTTTGATTCCATTGGTGTATATGTTTGTCCTTGTTTGAGCACCCTGCTGTTTTGAGTACTGTGGAGTTTACCATGAAAGTAAAAAGACAGCCTACAAAATGGGAGAAAATATTTGGAAGTCACATATCTGATAAGAGTTTAATATCCACATCATATTAAGAAACCCTACAACTCAACAACAAAAAAAGACAAAAAACTCAATAAAAATGGGCAAAAGACTTGAATTGACATTTCTCCAAAGAAGATACACAAATGGCCAAAATTGCATGAAATGATGCTTAATATCAATAGCTATTAGAAAAATGCAAACAGAACCAAAATAAGATACCATGACACACTCGAAAATGGCTAGTATTAAAATACAGAAAATAAGTGTTAGAGAGAATGTGGGTAAGTAGGCATACATATTTATTGTTGGTGGGAATTTAAAGTGGTATAGCCACTGTGGATTAAATATAGAATCACGATATGACCTGGCAATCCTACTTATAGGTATATACTCAAAAAAATTGAAAGTAAGGATATGAACAGATATTTTCATTGACATTCATAGTAACATTATTCACAATTACCAAAAGAGGAAAGTAACCCAAGTGTTTATCAACTTATGAATAGATAAATGTGGTTTATAAATACAATAGATTATTTGGCTGTAAGAAGGAATGAAGTTCTGATACGTGTGACAACATGGATGAATCTTGGAAACATCATGTTGAGTGAAATAAGCCAGACACAAAATGACAAATGTTGCATGATATCACTGATATAAAATAATTAGAACGCACAAATTCATAGTCAGAAACTAGAATACAGGTTACCAGGAGCCAGCGCGGGAGTAGGGGAAAGTAGTGAATGCTTAAATTGTATAGAGTTTCTGTTTGGGGTGCTGGAAAAGTTTTGGTAATGGATGGTCGTGATGGTAGCACAACATTGTGAATGTAATTAACAGCAATGAATTATACATCTGAATGTTGATAAAGGGGAAGTTTTAAGTTGCATATGTATTACTAGAATAAAAGTAACAAAAAACAGTAGTGTACAACACAGTGAAATGTAATGCAAACCGTGGACAACAGAGAATTTTATAACTATAATAATCATTCATCAACTGTAACAAATGTGCCACACTAGTGCAAGGAGTTGATAATAGGGAAGGTATATGGGAACTCTGTGTATTCTGTATCATTTTTCTGTAAACCTACAACTTTTCTAATTAAAAAAAGGAAAAGAATAAAGAAATGAGCTGCACAAAGACATGAGGAAACCATAACTGCATATTGTTAATTGAAATAAGCCAGTCTGAAAATGCTAGATTCTGTATGATTCCAAATAAATTACACTCTGGAGAAGACAAAACTATAGAAACAATAAAAATTTCAGTGGTTGCCATGGTTTCAGGGAGATGGGGTGAACAGAGGTTTAGGTGGAGCACAGGGCATTTTTAGGGCAGTGAGATTATTCTGTATAAGACTGTCATGGTGCATATGTAACATTATAAATTTATCAAAACCCATATAAATATGCAATACAAAGAGGAAACTAATGTAAGCTGTGGACTTTCTTAATAATAATGCATCAGCATTAGTTCATTGATTTATAGCAAATGTACAACACTAATGCTCGAAGTTAATAATAGGAGACACTGCATGTGAGTAGGGGGTGAGAGAGGGTTATTAGGAGCTCTTTATACTTTCTGTGCAATTTTTCTGCACACCTAAAATTACTCTAAGAAACAGTCTATTAATTTAAAAAAATTAACCAAAAAATCAATACCAAGCCAAGGGCTCAAACTAAAGAAACTAAAGAAAGATATCTGGCAGGAACTGGAAAAGCAAGGGTCCCGGCTACTATTCTAGACAAACAATGTGAGCCAGCAGTTCAGTGACAATGTGCACAAGCTACAGTGATGTCTGGCACACAATACCAACATTCAGAGCAGAATAGCTATTGCTTAACTTTCATGTTCCAAATGTCAGAAAATTTTTCTTGGGACTCAAAGCATTACAGGGAAGGGACCTCTGGCAAACAGTTTCAGCTTAGCTAAGTTAACACAATGCAAAACCACCACAAGCTGTACGATCTTGCAGAGCACATTGTATAGGAAGTGCCTGTGGCAGACAGGAATGTCCTGTGAAATGTCTGACAAGCCCTGATAAGACAATCACAGTGCAGAACTCTAATGTTTTGTAGTAAGGCTATGACCTCCTTTGCTGACAGCTATTCTCCATTTGAAAAGCAGCCTTTGGCTTATTACAGGACTCTGATAATTGCTGAATGCTTGGCTGTGGAGCACATTGTGAACAGAACTATTCATCATAAACTGAGCCAGTAAATAAAAATTGGACATGTGCAGCAAAATTACATTGTTAAATGGAAATTGCATGTCTGAGACTGAGTCTGAGCAGATCCAGAAAGCAAAAGTACATGTCAAATACAGTTGGTTTAGACACCTATTGTGTCTACTCCTATTGCTCTGTCACCACTCTTCAACCATTTCTGATGTCCTCCTGGAGAATTCCCTTTGACCTGTGAATGTAGGAGGGTAAGACACAAGCCTGGTTTATAGTAGGGTCTGCATGATATGCTGGCTCCAGTTGGAAGTGGCTAGTCACTGCATTACAGCACAGTCTACAAATGGTCATGAAAGCCCACAAAGGATAGAATGTTGGTCCTTAAATCTCCATGTCTATGTGAAAGAAGAGGTGGTCTGAGGAGTGAATATATACCACTTCATGAACAATGCATAAGGGAGTTATTGACTTGTCAGGACTTTGAAAGAGCAAAATTGGAAAACTGCTTCAAGGTAAACTGTGGGAGAAATCTGTACAGAACTTTAAGAATGATTATTAATGTGAGCTGTGTGCCATGTAAATACCCGCAAAGGGCAATTATAGATGAGAATTCTCAATAATCAGGGAGAAAAGATGAGTCTTCCTGTTCATCTTAGCCTCATTTTTCAGAGGCCTAATGTTCTACCAAGAGTCCTTTACAAACTCTCCCTGGTAGAGCAAAGGAGGTGGTGCATTGATGCAAGAGTATAGGTGTCCCTTAATTAAGGCTGATATGACTAACCAGCCATTGCTGGATGTTAACCTGCAACAGTAGAGGCCAGTGCCCAACCGGTCCTGTTGACAGTTTATTGTATTAGACCCTTTTCATCATAGAGAAGGCCCAGATTTGTCCCGTGGGAATAGATGCTTATTTCCCAAAATGATTTTCCCTATTCAAAAGTTTCTGTTGGTACTTCCATTGAGAGACTTAAAAAGTTCTCTTTCTTTTTCCATAACATCCCACAAAAATCTGTTCTGACTACTGATTGCATTTCTTTTTCTTTATTAGATAAGTTGTGGGTTTATATAACAATCATGCATAAAATAGAGGATTCCCATATACCACCTTATTATTAACAATTTGCACAAGTGAAACACTTTTTTAAAATTGATAAAAGCAGATTTTTCTAATTGTACTTTTAACTATAGTCTATGGTTTAACTTAGGGTTCACTGTGTAGTGCAGTCCCATGGATTATTTATTTTTATTTTTTAAATTTATTGAAGTATATCATTCATACATAAACAAACATAAACAATAAGTGTGTAGTAATAGTTGTGAACTTACAAGCAAAATGTACATAACATCACACGGGACTCTCATATCTCACCCTGCCATCAATACTTGCATTGTTGTGAAACATTTTTAACTAATGATTAAAGAGCATCCTCAAAATATTACTACTAACCAAAGTATTCTTCTCCCAACTCACCCTATTATTATTATTTTTATATCATTTTTACATGAAAATACATAAACAATAAGTGTATAGTAAAAGTTGTGAACTTACAAAGCAAACATGTAAAACATCATACAGGGGTTCCATACATCAACCCACCACCAAAATCTTGCATTGTGAGACATCTGTTACAAATTATGAAAAAATTATTGGTCAAAATTTTACTGCTAACTATAGTCCTTATCTTACATTTGGTGTATTTTCCCCCCAACCCACTTTATTATTATTTTTAAATATATTATTATGACAGAAGTTGTAAACTTACAGAACAATCATGCACATGTGCCTAATTCCCAAACAACACACTTCTATCAACACACCACACCATGGCAGAACATTTGTTACAGATTATGAGATAATATCCTCAGATTATTACCAGGTCCACCATGTATATTTGGCATACTTTTTCCATACTCCCTCATTATCAACACAGTACATCTTTGGCATAGATGCATGAATATAACATTATTACTTTAAACCATAATCCATAAGTCACTCCAGTTGTATTTTTCCCATGCTTCTCCACATTCCCACCACCCTGTAATAGTGATGTACATCTGCTCTATCTCACAAAGGACATTTTTGCATTTGTACCATCAACCACAATTCTCATACACATCTGGGTTTACTGTCTAGTCAGTCCCTAGATTATTCTCTAGCTTTCGGCCACATTCCCATTTATAAACCAGCTGTTATTCACTATAATGAATCAACTCTGTACATTTCCACACTTTTACAGTAAAGTTAATTAAAACTTCTACATACGTTAAACATCAGTAGTCCATCTCAGCCCTCCTTTTATCTTTTTTAAGAATCCCCCACCTACCACCAGGTCTTGAAGATATTTTCCTACACTTTCTTCTAGAAGCTTTATGGTTCTTTCATTTATTTTTAGATTTTTTATCCATTTTGAGTGGTGTGAGATTGGGGTCCTCTTTCCTTCTTTTGGCTGTGGCTATCCAGTTCTCTCAGCACCATTTGTTGAATGGACTGTTCTGTTCGAGCTGGGTGGATTTGACAGGCTAGTCAAAAATCACTTGACCATAAATGTGAGGGTCTGTTTCTGAACCATCAATTCTGTTCCATTGGTCTATGTGTCTATCTTTATGCCAGTACCATGTTGTTTTTACACTGTAGCAAGGTAATATGATTTAAAGTCTGGAAATGAGAGTCCGCCAAATGTGCTTTTCTCTTTAATATGTTTCTGGCTACTCAGGACCCCTTACCCTTCCAAATAAGTTTGATAATCGTGTTTCCCATTATTTAAAAAATGCTGGTGGAATTTTCTATCAGGATTGCATTGAATCTATATATCAATATGAGTAGAATTGACATCTTAATGATATTTAGTCTTCTAATCCATAAGCATGGAATGTTTTTCCAATTATTTAGGTATTTTTAATTTCTTTTAACAGTGAGTTGTAGTTTTCTGAAAATAAGTGCTTCACATTGTTGGTTAAGTTTATTCCTGAATATTTGGGCTTTATCTGTTATATTTTATTTTCACCACACTTATTGACATACTCCTCATTTCTAGACTATCTTCTAGGCCTCTCTCGCCTGTTTTTTCTTTTCAGGCTGTAGTACAACCTTTAGTATTTCCAGCAATGCTGGTCTCTTTGTTACAAACCAAATTTCTATTTACCTGTGAATATTCTAAACTTGTTCTCATATTTGAAAATCAATCTTGTCTGATATAAGATTCTTGGCTTGAAGTTTTTCTCTTGCAGTATCTTAAATATATCATACCACTGTCTTCTTGCCTCTGTGGTTTCTGGTGAGAAATCAGCACTTAATCTTATTGGGTATCCCTTATATTTATGCCTTGCTTTTCTCTTGCTGCTCTCAGAATTCTCTCTTTGTCTTTGGTATTTGACGTTCTGATTAGTATGTGTCTTGAAGTTAGTCTATTTGGATTTATTCGGATGGGAGTATGTTGTGCTCCTTGGACATGGATATCTATGTCCTTTAACAGGATTGGGAAATTTTCCACCATTATTTCTTCAGATACTCCTTCTGCCCTTTTTCCCTTCTCTTCTCCTGGGACACTCATGACACATATGTTTACATGTCTCTTGCTGTCATTTAGCTCCCTGAGACCCTGTTCAATTTTTTCCGTTCTTTTCTTCATCTGTTTTTATTTGTGTTTGTTCACTTTCAGAAGCCATTTCTTCAAGCTCAACAATGCTTTCTTCTGCTTCCTCAAATCTGCTATTATATGATTCCAGTGCATTTTTAATTTCATTTCTTTTGCCTTTCATTCCCATAAGATCTGTTATTTTTATATGTCCACTTTCAAATTCTTCTTTGTGCTCATCTAATGTCTTCTTAAAATCTTTAATCTCTTTAGCCATCTTATTGAATTTATTAAAAAGATTTGTTTGAACATCTATGATTTGTTGTCTCAAATTCTTCACGTCATCTGGAAGCTTATCTTTTTCCTTTAACTGGGCCATATCTTCCTGTTTCTTGGTGTGGATTGTAATTTTTTGTTGGTGTCTTGGCATCTACCTTACTAGAGTATTTACTCTGGGTGCAGTTTCTGTCTTTAGTTTAGGGCTTTCTTGCCCTTTCTCCTTGCTGATTGTATGGTAGGAGCCAAAGATGTAGTTAGTGCTGTAAGCTGTGCAGGCTCAAGCTGCCCTCACTGCCCCAGGGATGGATGAAGCTTCTCCCAACTTTCACCTTTGCCGGGCATCAGGACAGAGCCACAGCTGTGTGCAATAATCCAAGTTATGCAGGCCTAGACTATAGTTGCCCAGAGAGATTGATGAAGCTTCATGTCCCTTTCTCTCCTGCCTGGGGCGGTGATGGAGCTGCAGGTGTGGGCAGCAATCTAAGTCATGCGGGTCCAAAATGACTGCAGTTGCTCCAGTAGACTTCCGACTATTCTGTCTGTGCCAGCCAAATGTACCTGCAGTTACCTGGATAGGCTTGTTCAGGGCCCGCCAGCTTCCTCCCTGCTAGAGGTGAGGCTGAAGCCTAGACTACAGCTGCAGGCTGATCTGGGTGAAAGAAACCAGTCTTTACAGTCACTATGATTTTCAATCATCCGGGCTTTCCCTCATGCTGGGGGTGGATTCAAAATGGTGGCTACCAGCCTTTTTCCGGACTTGGACAGGTTCAAACTTTAGCTGTTCTTAGGGTTATATTTTAACCAGCTGAATTTACTAATCAGTAGCTGAATCAGTGGCCAACTGTCTCTTCCTCCCCAGTTTTTGGGAAATGGAGCCTTCAACTTCAGCCACAAAATAGCTCCTGAGACAGCTTGCCCCTGCCAGAGTAGGATGATCACTGGCCTCCACAGCATGGCCTGTATTTTTTCAGAGAGGCTGGCATAGATCCCCCCAGCTTCCTCTCTGCCAGAGGTAGGCCTGGGGCTTATGCTAGAGCTGCAATCTCATCTGGATGGAAAGAAGCCCGTCTCTTCCTGCACTGTGATTTTCAGTCTGCCTCACTTCCCCTCGTGCCAGGGGCAGAGTTAAAATGGTGGCTACAGGCCTCTTTCTTTCTTGGACAGGTTCAAATTTTAGCTGTTCTTAGGATTATACTTTAGCCTGCTGAATTTACTAATCAGTAGCTGAAGTTGGTGCCCAACCATCTCTTCCTCCCCTGTTCTGGGGAAGTGAAGCTTCCAGTTCCAGCTGCAGAATAGCTCCCAAGGCGGCTTGTGCTTCCAGTGGAGGATGGGCACTGGCCTCCGGGGGCATGGACTGCTTTACTTAATGAATCTTTTCTGCAGATGAGCAGTCTCCTCCTTCAATTCTTTCAAGAATGTTGCAGGATGCCCTTCTAGTCTCCTGGAGCCCCCAAACAGGTGCTTTA
Source organism: Cabassous unicinctus (assembly GCA_029593785.1). Lineage (NCBI taxonomy): Eukaryota > Metazoa > Chordata > Mammalia > Cingulata > Chlamyphoridae > Cabassous > Cabassous unicinctus. The sequence goes on from JAQZBX010056713.1 coordinate 17,223, forward strand.
GTTAGCTCTGGGTGATTACTAACTGCCCTGTAGAACGAGCTGAATCTAGGAGCTCCTTACTCTGTTGTAATCTTGATGGTTTTCCTCAGTTCCATGGATTTTTTTTTTTTTTAATTATTGTGTTACAACATATACAACTGCTGGAATTTCAGTCAAAGGCCATGACTACTGACAGTAAGCAGATCACTTTGGAATGTAGGAAACACCCTGGAATGTAGGAGATAAGACCCTAATCTCAAGATAATGAGATAGGATCTTATACTAGCTGGGTGGGGAAACATCCTGAGCTTCTATTGAGTACTTTGTATGATAGATAAGATTTACAACATCTGCTACATGCAGGAATGTAAACCCTTCAAGACTTTCTGGGTTTTAGTAAAATGTAAATTGTCACGTATCTATTGCCTCTGGATATGCGCATATGCATTTTGATTGGTCAAAAACCAAATAAAAGCCATGCTCTATGGTGTGGCTGGGCTCTTCTCATCATTTCGGATGGAGAAAGCCCTGATCCCAGTTTTTTCTTCTCTTTGTCTTATTCTTTCTCATCCACCGAACCGTTTTCATGGGCCCAGTTCCTGACCGGCAACATATGGCACCCAACGTGGGGCATCAAAACTTTCTCAGAACATCGGGTAGGAACATCCACCCTCTTTAACTGCAGGGTCAAACTCACCCTCTCTGTACACATGGGTGGGGCTCCTCTCTTGGCCCAAGGAGATGTCTTAAGTCCAGATCTCTGCTTCCACGGTTTTCTTCTTAAAGCTGATTCTCCTTCAGTCTCTCCTTTCCATGTTCTCTTTTGTCCAAGCTGACAGTGGTTTTGTTCATACAGCTCTCTCAAAAACTTTGTTGGTTTAGCATGCAGGAAGCAGGGGTCCAAGCCATCAGACAGTAA
>JAQZBX010056714.1:0-18130 GCA_029593785.1 Cabassous unicinctus
GGCAGTCTTCTCCTTCCATTCTTCCATTCAAATTCTATTGGACAAATTTAAAAGTATATGTCTTTGTGTGTGCCTCTTGGGATTTATACTGTTTGGGGTGTGCTTTCCTTCCTGAACATGTACATCCATTTCCCTCAAAAGAGTTGGGATAATTTCAGCCATTATATCCTCCAACACTCCTTTTGCCCCCTTTCCCTTCTCTTCTATCTCTGGCATGTTTATAATGCATATGTTTCTGCGTTGAATGTTGTCATTCAAATCCTTAAGTCCCTGCTGCATTTTTTCTTTTCATCTATCTATTATATTATCTGTCTGATTTCAGAGGTACTGTCTTTGACATCACTGATTCTTTCCATTGCCTGTTCAAATCTGCTGTTATGTGCTTCCATTATATTTTTTATTTCTTGCATTGTGCCATCCATCACTATCAGATGTGTTATTTTTCTTTTGTGTGTTTAAATTTCTTCAATATGGTCCCCCAGTGTCTTCTTCACATTCTTTATTTCTTCCTTCACTTCTTTAAGGTGAATCATGATATTTGTTTGGGTATCCCTGAATAGTTGTTCACAATCTCCATCTCTTCGTGTTTTTTTGTCTTTTCATTAGACTGGGCCATATCTTACTGTTTCTTAGTATGGCTTTTAATTTTTTGTTGGTGTCTAGGCATCTGTTAATTTTGATGGGTTCATTAGCTTGGTTAGCTTCTCTTTTCTCTGTACAGTTTTACTTTGATGTTCTGTGTGTGTCTCAGGTAAGGTTCCTTTTGAACACTTGGTTCCTTTTATTCTATCTTTTTAGTTGTCTCTGTTGACATGAAAAAATTTAGGACCAGAGAAAACGAAAGATATAAGAAGAGAAAAAGATTAATAGTAATAATAATTTAAAAGGTAGAATAGAGAACATACAAGAGCAAGGAAAATAAATAAGTGAAAGGAGTAAATAGTCCCAAAAAATACAAAGGAATAAGAATATAAAACATTGAATAGGAAAAATGAAACAAGAAACAAGATGGAGAAAAAAATATAATGAATTAAATGATTGGAAAGTTAAGAAGAGAGGAAAAACAAAAGAGAGAGGGAGGGAAAGAAAAATAAATTTATAAATTTAAGTCCAAACAATAAGGGGTGGAATGAAAGAAAAGCAACTGAAGAGAGAAGATAGGAAAATGAATGCAAGAAGATATTAAGTTGGTTGAAAAATTACATAAAAGAGAAAAAGGAAACAAAGGGGAAAGGCAAGAAACAAGAAACAAAACAGCAACTGCACACACACACACCAAAAAAACTCAGGAAAAACAACCTCCAATCTTAGGCACCTAAGGTGTTCCTCAAGCTCCAACACTCATCAATCAATCACCCTGCAGCCTGCCCTCCATAGATGATATATGCAGTTTTAGCAAGTAAAATACAGAAAAAAAAATGAACTTATAGAAAATAGAAGATATAAGGGCCCTAAAACAAGAATAAAATCTGTCTATACCTGCCCTGTCATAAGGTACCAGTGCGTGCCTGATAACCTGAAATGCTGGGGACACCTCAGTGTCAGTTGGGGTCTTTTTGAGATTCAAAGAGGCCTCAGATCACAAAATACACTGAAAAGAAACCAGTATTCACCCTCTGCCAGACCTCTCTTCCTCCCACTTACTTGGCCAGAGTAAGCCAGTGGTTTAACCAGGGCTTTTCACCTTGAGGATGCTGCATATGTGCCATTTCCAGCCCCAGGGGTGAGTAACTCACAGTTTTACTTTGGCTTAATTATGTGTCTTGCTTCCTTCTGGATGATGCATAAACTGTTTTTGGTCTATAGATCCCCAAGCAGCTCCCTCGGGTATGTTTTTGCCCTTCCTCCACTGTCCTTGCTATCTACCTCAATGCCATCTTCCTGGAAGTACATACAGCCCTTTTAGCTTTCAATCTATTGGTATCCTTTGGTCTAAAGTGAATCTCTTGTAGACAGCATACAGATAGCTCATATTTCCTTGTCCATTCTGCCATTCTCTGTCTTTTGATTGGGGAGCTTAATCCTTCAGCATTCAATATGTTTTTTCAAAAGGAATTTTTAGTGGCAGTTGCTGTTTAGCTTTTCCAGTACTTCTGTATAATTTGACATGACTGTTCTTATGCATATTTTTCATTTTTAGTTTCAAAATATGGTGAAATACATTGTTTTTCAAATATTGGTGCTTGAACAATAAAAATCTTGCAAACTGCAGGCCAGAATGTGGAATTAAGTTGTTTGTAGGGTTGTTTCATTTCAGAGACTCTTAGAGAAATTCTATTCCACATGTAAGAATGATGCATTTGATGCAAACCATGCAATTGATGGTTTTAAAGTTAAATCAATTTTAGTTTTAAAAGCAACTGCTAAGCTACTTTTTAGGGTGGCTGTTTCATTTTCCATCACTAATAGGAAGTGATAATCTTTCTCTGCATTCTCGCCAATATTTTGTGTTATCACTGCATTTTATTTTAACCACTCTAATAGATGTGTAGTGAATGTATTGTTGTGGAAATTTTCATTTCTCTAATGACTGATGAGGTTGATCTTTTCATAGGCTTATTTGCTACCTGTATAACCTTTTTCATGAAATATCTGCTCATGTTTCTAGTCCATTTTCTTTTGGGATTTTTTTGTTTGTTTATTTGTTATTTTAATGATGAGATTTAAGAGTTCTCTATATATTTCAGATGCAAATATTTTGTTGGCCTTGTCATTTGCAATATTCCCCCATTCTTTAAATTATCTTTTCATTCTTTTACTACAATCTTGATTTCTGTAACTATATAATTAACCTTAACATAGAGAAGAGTGGCTCTTCCTGCTTTGTACTTCCTTTCCAAATTAATTGTGGCTGTTCTATTGCCTTTTCTTTGCCATATAAAATTTAGATTAAGCTTGTTTACAAATTATAAAATACTTATTTAACTTTATAATAGAAATTACAAGGAACCTACAGGACAATTTAGGCAGAATTTATAAATTATTATGCTCTTTTATAATCTTTAAATTCAGTGTGACTCTCTGAGAATTGAGGTGCTATTTCTGTTTCTTAATTTTATCCCTTATTCCTTTTACCCATTTTTCTCTCGGTTTCAATCACTTATTTTTCTGCCACAGAAATGCTATGTTAAATTTTGATTTCTTTAATATTCTGCAGGTTATCTGAGTATATAAAAATAATATAAATGAATATTACTCCGATACATTAATACATACACATATATATATGAGTATGTTTTTCACATACATACATATGCACATATATATAGAGAGAGACATTTATTATTTTGGTCACTGTTTACATGTTAAAACAACATAATATTAAACAACATTTCCACTTCTCTTTCACCAAAAATACTGACTGAAAATACTGAAAGTTGTATATATAGCTATAATGTGTTTACTTTCTCCTTCATATTTAATCTCCTTAGAAATGTGGTATTTTTCCAAATTTGAAATATTTTCAATCACTATTACTTCCACCCTTTTATTTTACAAATTCCCTCATTTTTGGATCCTCTAAGTGCACATATATTTTATACTTCATAGAATCCCACAGGTCACAAAATTCTGCAAATTTTTCAATATTTTTATGTTATTCTAACTCAGGATAATTTCCCCTGTTATATTTTGAAGCACACTCACACTTTCTTCTGCCAATCTTACTTCTACTCAGAATTGTTTATTTCAGATATTTCATCTCTTGTACTAGAAATTGCACTTGGTTTTACTTATGGTTTCTATAGTTTGTTGTTCTTCCCAAATCTTTATCTATTATGACAAGGTTTACACTACAGTTTTAAGCGTATTTGTAATAACTGTTTTAATTTACATTTCTGCTAATTTTAGCATCTGAATCATGTCAGGATTGTTTTCTATTGACTGTTAGTGCAATGGCTATGGCTTCCAAGTCTTACTTCTTTGTAAACCAAGTAGATTTAATGATATGATGAATATTTGTGAATGCATTTTTCTTTAGTGATGGTTGATTTTTTCTTATCAGATGGAAAATCTATCCGTATATCTTTTAGATTTTTTGAGACTTGTTTAGTGTTCTAGGTGGGTTGAGATTAATTATTATATTTTAGGATTTTATCCCTACCTCTAAAGTACTGATTATCTGAAATTCCATTTGAATAACCAGAACTTCCAGAAATGTCCTTCAAAATTGACTAATCAAAAATCCTATGTGCCCAACGTTAAAAAACCATCATATCTTCCTTAATGATGAGTAAGGGGACTCCAAAAGTGATGATAGAAAGTCATTAAAATTCAGCCCAATTTACTGCAGTCAAAAATTACCAGAAACTTAGTTGCTTAAAACAGAGCAAATTTATTCCCTTTAATTCTTCAGGTCAGTAGACTGGTATCAATAGGTTGGCAGTGCTCTGTACTTTTTGGAAGTTTCAGGAAAGAACCTGCATCTTTGCCTTTTCAATTTCTAAAAATCATCTGTATTTCTATTTTTATGTTCCCTTCCTTGCATCATTCCAAAAACGTGCTTCCTTTATCATATGTTGTAGTGCTAACATGATCCTCCTGATTTCCTCTTCTAATAATCTTTTTTATTGCATTGGGCACAACTAGACAATCCAGGAAAATCTCTTCATTTTACCATTCACAGCTTCAAATCTGCCCATTCCCTTTTACCATGTAAGGTCACATATTTTCATATCCAAGGGATTAAGTTAATTGTAGGTAGTCATTATTTAAACTGTTGCATACAAGTAGGGTTTTTCCAGAGAGAACTGCTTAAGGTGGATAGAGCTTATCCTAATGGTCCTACTTGAACTTGTCAGAATGACTTACAGAGTTAGGAGCAAATAATGCTCTATTTCTGCTAATTTTTCTTGATGATTATTTATTTCTAAATGTAGAAATTCAATGGAGCATGGTAGACCTATATATTTCTCATGTTTACTAAAAAAAAATGTATTTTTTGAACATGTTAATATGCATATTATGGTAGTTGTTTCATTAAACATGACTTTGGAGAACTTTAGACAAGATTTGATACAGGTGTCCTCAGCTAGATTTATTGGTTTAACCATGAGAGGGACAGGATACGATGTATCGGAGACCTCACATCAAGATTATCCTTAGAACACGGCCATTATTATCTTCTCCATCAGAGATGGTTGAATTTTCTTTCTTCATAGTTTGTTAAATAATTTGGTCTCTTTTTTTCACCCTTCTTTCAGGAAGCTATCAGCCATATCAGGGCCCACCTCGGTAAGACTGCTCAATGTAACTTCATTAGTTTGATTGTTTATTTTCCAAAAAATTAATCCTGCTACATGAAGAGGTAGGATAATGATGGTATGGTTATCCATTACAATGTTCAGTTAAGGAATATAAAAAAAAGAGATTTTGTCATCTGGTAATATGGGCAAAAGTGGTATTGAAAAAATCATTTAGAATAAAACTTGTATGGAAATTAAAAGCTAGTATGAGCCAATGGTCTCAAAATCTAGATGAAATTGTTGAAGGAAACTTTCTCAAGGACCCACCTTGAGGAACAATGAAGGCAGAGCCTATATAAAACACCTGATTGTAGGAAATTAGGTGCCTAGAGGGATTCCAATAAATTCCATGGATCCTTTCATCACTTGAAATTCATTGATCACAGACAGTGGCATTTTCAGTCATCTGTTGTCTTCTTTTCAGGCCTCCATGCAAAAGTGAATAATTACAATTAATATGTGCTCTATTCTGTATACCATTTCATACATCGTTCCACTTATAGCTACCTTCTCGAGAGCGTACATTTGTTTTTGACCTCACTTTTTTGAACAAAGCTGTCTGCTTCTCTTTGCTCTATTTTACAGAATAAAGTTATTTTTCTAATTATGATATGAAATATTCTAATAAAATAATTGTTTCCCATTCTACTCTATACACGTGAAGATATATTAAAATGGATGTGAGTATTTGATAATTATTTATATTAAAAGCACATAAATTTCATTTTTCTTGAATTGAAATATAATTGTTTCAGTATAAACTTTTCTGAACTATCCCTTGAGCACATCATGATGTTAAAATGTGTGTCATTTTGGCAGGCAATGCTGTTTCAAACACAGGCTTTGGTTTCTGATAAAAATGGACCTGCATCCTTACTTTATAGACTCCTAGCAGTATTTAACTCTCCTTAACTTCAATTTTTCTATTACTGACTTAAAGTTACAATAAAAAACCTTTATGAATTGATTAACTTGTATGAAACATAATATGTCTGCAGCATTTTTGAAATATCAGCTGTTAAAATATTTGTCATTACAATGCAAAAATAAACACTGTTAACAGTATTATTTCAATTATAACACTCATCTTTAATATTAAAGCAATGGTCTTTAAATCATTAATTTACCTAGATCATTAAAACAAAATCTACAATAACCTGGAATGGTTTCTAAAATAAAAATGCAACTCAAAACCTGGAATTGGTATAGGCAAGCAGCAAATTATTCAATCTAAAATATTTATGAAGATGAGCTCATCGATTCTGTTTATTTTTGTTGTTGTTTTTGAGTTTTTTGTTATTGCATTTTTTAAAGGTTTGGTTAGATGTGAAGTCATTTTTGTTCCCTGAAAACGTATCATATTCTCTTACTGAAAAATGTAATCCTGATTGGGGGAAGAGGATAAAAGGTTAAAGACATTAGGGACTAATGACTTTTCATGAAATTTTGATTCTTCTACATCAGTGAATTCTGTTACTTCTTTGAGAAGCATACAATTTTCTCGATTGAATCATTAAACTCTTGTTTTACTTGCTTGTTCCTCAGGGTGTAAATGAAGTGGTTCAACACAGAAGCAAAAGAAGTATTTAGCACTCTCACACCTTTATTAACAGTCACTGACTCCTTTGCTGATGTTTGACATAGATGAAGATATAACTGCCATAGGTGATGGAGATGAAAATAATGTGAGAAGAGCAGATAGCAAATGCCTTTTTCCTTTCTTGGGCAGAAGGGAATTGTAGAATGGGCTTGACGATGGATATCATAGAAGTACACATACAAGTGTCATGATAAAGATCAGCACAGCAAGGATTATGATCATCTGTTCTATGAGCCATGTATCTGAGCATCTTTCAGAGATGGTATACATCACAACCAATTGTTCAATGACATTAGAGTCACAGAATTCCTGATTTAGGCCCATGCTAAGTGGTGGGAATAGAATAAAAAAGCCAGCTGTTCAGAAAACAGGACAAGTCTTCTACAGACTCTTTTTAATGATGGTCACATATGGGTTTGCAGATGGCTACATAGTGGTCATAGCACATAGTGGGCAGAAGAAAAAATTCTGAAACCAAAAAGAATTCTGTACAAAAAAATTTTTAAATGAAGCCATCATCATATGTGATTGTCTTCTCACCTGTTGATATGTTATACTAGTATCTGGTTATACAGCAAACAGAAGTGAGATTTCTAAGAAGAAGTAATATTGTACGAAAAAGTACATGGCAGTTTTAATGTTTGAATCCATGAAAATGAGGGGGATGATTGTCAGGTGCCCAGTTACTCTCAATAAATAGGTGAGAAATAGACAAATGAAAATGAGAAATTTAACCGGTGGGTTTTCATTCCCAGAAGGATAAATATTGTTATTCTGTGGTTACTCATCTTTGAATCCTAACTCCATTCAATTTCCATTTATCATTCAGAGATATCTGCTAGGAGGGAGAAGTGTTAACATCACTTTGCAGCAAATGATTGCTCAACAAGCTGAGTCAATCTTCTAATATGCATCCAAATTTTATTTAATTGGGTTATAAGCAGTATCATTACATTGGAAGCATAGTTTACACTGATGTGTTTAGGAAATATCATGGAATATTTTTTTAACCAAACAGGATACTTTACTGTATCACATGGCGACATTTTAGTAATTCTTCCCTTTTACCACTTTGTTTTCAAATTGTATTTTATTTTTCGGCACAATGGATGGGAATTATTAATATAATTATCTGGGACTGCTAACTTCAGCTGAACCTTATAACCAAATATTAAACTTCTTTAAGATTTTAATGTCTTCCCTTGTGGTTTGGTTAGTGTATTAGTCAGCCAAAGGAGTGCTGATTCAAAGTACCAGAAATATGCTAGCTCTTATAAAGGGTGCTTAATTGAGGTATAATCTTACAGTCACAAGGCTGTAAAGTGTAAGTTTCTTCCCTCACCAAAGTCTGTTGCCAAGTGTTGGAGCAAAAGGGCTGCTGGTCTCTTCAAGAATTCAGCTTTCCTTATCCTCCTAAGGCTCTGTGGTTCCACTTCAGTTTTCAGATATAGGTTAGCACAATGCTTGCCTTTCTACCTGGGGGCTTTCTTTCCAGGCTCAGCTTCTCTGCTCTCTTCACAAGGTCAGCTTTAAACTATCAGGCTCATTCTCTTCCTGTCATGTCTGCAGTGTCTAAAGGAGCCTTATCTCTTTCCTCACTTATCTGCTTCTTTGTGTATTTCCTTCCCGGGGATCCAGCATCAAAACTCCAACTCTGTCCCCTGCCATGTCATTATCTCTGTGAGTCCCTGCCCACGAAGGGGGTGAGGACACAGCATTCTGCTGATGTGGCCGAATCAAAGCCTTGATAAAACTTTAATCAAGTAAAAGTGAAGCCTATGAATATAATACACTCTAATATGCCCAGAGAAACAGACTGGTTTACAAACACAATACAATATATATTTCTGGAATTCATAAATAATATCAAGAAGTTATAGTTAGTAATAAAGTGCAAATATGTGCCAAATACTTTATTCCTCACTCTACAGTTTTTCATTGTTAGGCATCTGATATGAGTTTTTGCATTACTACAATTTTAAAACTTTGTTTCTCTCTTTTAACAAATTTCTACTCACACTTTCCTGTCTCCCTCATGCAAGTCTGTTTACAGTTACACTCATTACTTAGAATGTTAAGGAATGCTGCATGTTGTGTGTAATATGCACAGTATTGTATGGCACAATACAATTATTTTATATTCTCCATCTGTTAAATAACATTAAAACACAATGCAAATTCCAGGTATCCATGTCATTAATTGCAAAAAATCAGCTTTAATTATTAATCCAAGCATTTCAATGCCTTCAGACCAGTAATTAATTAAATGGGAATAACTAATTTCCAAGGAATTATATTGCTGTGGGTTTCTAAATTATACATAACTATTTAGATTATAATGAGGAAACTGGGACTGTAGTGGCTTAATTTGTGTTAACTGTAAGCACAGGGTATCAGACACACCTAATACATGGCACACAATATGTTCCTAAAAAATGTAGTCTATAGAAATATGCATATTTTCTAATCAAACTTTCATTGAGTGTGGAACAGTTTGCTAGGTCTGACTTTATTCTTTTGTGTCATTCCATGCGCTGCCACCATATAGATTCTGAGACTTTGCACCTAAGTCCCTTGGATCCATAATACAACCCCCAGCTCCCATCATGTAACAAAAACTCTTCTGAGCACCCAAAAGTCATTTTATAGTTCATTACTCTATTTAATTTGCATCTTTATGGCCACAAATTTACAATTTGCGATGTTTTCAGTTATAGATTCAATAGTATCTTAATGAAATTTTATGCAGCATTTTTATCATTTTGAGATTACTTTAATCCCCCATTTTCTCATTATTATAAGGGCAATCATTTTCTTGCTGCTTTTTGTTGCATTTTCATATTAGCCTTAATTCATTCTTTATGGAATTTTACATAAAATTACTCCTATTTGATAGCTTTGGATATCACTGTGATGCACTGTGATTCAAGAGAAGTTACCCTATATTTGATCAAATAATGGCTTTTACTCTAAGTTAAAATATAATATTATGAAGTTAATTTCTTTCAAAAAGTTATTTTATAAAATTATACTTTAATGTTTTCTAATTGAGATATATAACTTTAAAAATTACTTGTATGAAAAGTGAGCATGCAGGATTGGTTTGAGGAGTGTTCAATGGAAAATATTTTACAGAAGTGTTGAAAAAATTAATGGAACAGCAGTATTGATACTAAAACAGAAACAAGTTTATAAGCAATGAGTGAAAATGCCCAGCAACATAAATGATAAAAAATAAATCTTTTCTTTTGAAATATTCTTATACATACTATTTTCATTACTTAGTAGAGAGTATTTCTATCCTTTTGATTGAGTCCTTGAATGCTTTCTTAACTTGATTGTTCCTCAGGGTATAAGTAAAGGGGTTCAACCTAGGTGAAATAGAAGAAATGAGCAGTGAAACCACTTTTTTAGTGGTCACTTCATCCTTTCCTGCAGGATTTATATAGATGAAAATGCACATGCCATAGGTGATGGAAACCACAATCATGTGGGAAGAACAGGTCAAAAAGGCCTTCTTCCTTTGCTGGACTGAGGGAAATGTAAAAATTGTCCTGATGATGTAAGCATAAGACAGAACTACATAAGTAAGAGTCATAATCAGGGTCAGCACAGCACAGATTGTCACTGTCTCCTCAAGGAGCCATGTGTCTGAGCATGCGATTTTCACTAGGGGAAATGCATCACAGGCAAAATGGTCAATGATGTTAGAGTCACAAAATTCCAGTTTTAAAAACGTTTTAAGTGGTGGAATTATTATACACAAACCAGCTGTCCAACAGCAGATGATGAGAAAATTGCAGACAGTTTTGCTCATGATGGTCACGTAGTGTAGGGGTTTGCAGATGGCTACATATCTGTCATAGGACATGGCAGCAAAGAGAAAAAATTCTGACACTGCAAAGAGGTCAGTAAGAAATACCTGGATGACACAAGAATTATAGGTAATGACCTTGTCACTCGTAGCTATGCTATTTAAAACTCTAGGAATACAAGCAGAGGTGAAGGAGACCTCTAAAAAGGAGAAATTTTGTAAGAAAAAGTACATGGGAGTTTTTAGATGGGAATCCACAAAGGTAAGTATGATGATGGTCAGATTCCCAGTTACACTCACCATGTAGGTGAGAAGTAGAAATATGAAAAGCAGAACCTGTAGCTGAGGGTCATCTGTCAGTCCCAGCAGAATGAATGCTGTTATTGTGCCATTTCTCATCACTGACTGCTGACTTCTTTTCGATTTGCATGTGACATTAGTAGAGATTTTCTTATTCATTCAATTGAAATGTCTGTATTTTTGTTTATTGATTTTTAGATGAGTGCTTTTAATTCCCCTAAACCACCCAAAGCCCTTCTCCTCCACTGGACATAACCATATTTTTTCTGCATATTTATATCTTTCATTAATATGCATGTAAACTTTACTTCTGACCAAAAGGATGACTGACTTTTATTTCCTTTGATTTTTGAGTAAAATAAACTACTTTTTTTCATGATAATATTTTTTTCCTAACATAACAGTTTTAATGCACTGTCAAGAATCTTTTGTTTTTGTGTTTAGGTTGCTCCACAGATATTTTTCAGGTCAGCCATTAATTATACCAGAAGGGATTCAAATGTTTCCAATACTCAATCATTATCACAAGGCTTGGGGTTTTCTGACATCAAAGTACAGAAAACTTTCTCCTTTGCATCTGATTTGTTTCATGAGCAATTTCACTTTAATGTTTACCATACTGTGTTCTCTTATTGTTGAGTGTGGACTGATTTGGGAGTATTGTGTATTTCACCGAGTTACCAAAATAAGGAAGAAGCATTGACTGAGGCCATAGTTTTCCTGCAAGTCAGAACTGCCCTGGGGAATTTGGTCTCTCCTTCAACAGCTATCAACTATTTATATCAAGATGTAGAAGAGCTTTTATGTAGCAGCTCGCCTACCTGCCTTCCATCCTTCTCCTAATATCTCAGTTAAGGCACACATCAGTTTGTAACCTTACTTGTATTTCAAATTTGGAATATAATTCCATACTCAAACTATATCTTTTTTCCCCAAGAAATTACAACTTCTTATACAATAAAAGTTTACAAAAGTATAAAACATAATTTGCAGATATCAGTGTATTCTCATTTGCAATCAAATGGCCAAGTGAACACAGAGTTCGTTAATAAGCTGCTGTCACTTCATTCAATATATTATCCATTTTGGAGGGTAAGGATAAAGTACTTGCCTATAGACTTCTGTACCTACAGAAACAGTTTATTAATTATAAGACTAAATGTAGAGCCTAAGTTGCCATGGATATTTCTTATATTAAATTAGGTGTAGATTTATTATTGTCTCATGCAAAAAACCCTTCCCAATACTGAAATTTATCTACTAGAGAAATTCTAAAAAACTGATGTGTCCTGATTAAATATATGTTGGTTACATTACAAAACATAAAAAGTATTGCTGAAAGCCATTTTCTCCTCAGGAGTAAAATATGACCAAATCCTGCAAAGAGAATTACAATACAAGAAAAATGTCATCGTACTTACTCATCTGTTAGTAAATCAGTCTTCTGTTAGTTGTTTGAACATGGCAATATTAAGAAATTAATGCAGAATTGGTATTTTGTTTAGTACATTTATAACTTCATCTTTATCTGGGAATGCATACAGCTCCCTAGGATTGCAATCTTCAATATATCTCACAGATTACCTGATAATAGGCTTAGAGCTATTATATGCCCCCAATATTTTCTTACTATCTCCATCATTGAAAAGAAAATCAATTATTATAAAAGCTATAATGTGAAGAACTCTATTTACAAGTGGAAGAGATGATATTCTAAAGAACCAGGACAGAGTGAAGTGTTTTACTGTTTGGAGCACGAATTTTTAAAAATTGTTGAATATGTCACTAAGTAAATACAATGTTCCTTCGTGACATACATTCAAGGGTCATTAAGGAATTTTCTGAATAATGAAAATTTGGCAAAAAAACAAGGAACACAGTCTTCAGTGGGGACTGTGTCCTTGGAGACGGGGGATGATGCATCTGCATCAGTCTCAGGTTAGGAGGACAACTCTGTTACTCAGTAACATAGCTCATGTTTTTAAAACTCTCACATCTACTAAGCATTGGTGAGATTACATCCTTTATTGAATAGATATTATCCTTTAGTATAGGATACAAATTTTTTTATTATCTTTGGACATTTTCACTCAGATACGCAGAGATAGTTCAAAAGATTATATGAGGATACTGCTTACATTGAAGATGTTATCCTTTCAGATTTTCCCTCTGTAAACACACTCATTAAATTATAGAATTATTCACAAATGAATGAAAATTTGCAACATTATGCCATAATTGAATGGGGGAAAATATGTTTTATATCTTAAATGCTTCTCAATTTATCACACAAATTCATGATATTACGAATTTAACACTCTTAAGTTGGCTGTATGTTAATGTTGGTATATATTTTACCAACATCTGAATCGCATTTATCATACTCTTACAGTTTGCACAGCTAACAATCATTCTATCAAAAGATAGAAATGTTTTCAATATATATGAATATAATTGCAAAAAAATGAAAATTGCAGATTAAAATGTTAACTTAGTTTTGGAAATATACAGTTATATAACAGCCATAAGATTAGCTTCTTTAATAATTTTCCTACTGTAATTAAGTCGTTAGACTATATTACTTTTATTTTTAATTCCATTTATACTTTCTCCTTATAATTGAAATATTATATGTTTTAAGAATATAGTAAGTCTTTAAAAGAATTTATGCCTGTTTTAGGCATATGTTTGAACGTTTTATACATTTAGATCTATCAATTTTTCTGGCTATAATGTGTTACAATCCACTCTATCCATTTCTACACATTTACATCAAGTTTATTAAAACTTCTACATACATTAAGCATCAGTACTCCTTCAAATCCCTCCTCTTTTCTCCTAAAAAACTTCTACTCTAGGTTTTAACTCCATGTATTTATTCTTCATATTTAGTTCATATGAATTAGACCATGAAATATTTGTCCTTTTGTGTCTGGCTTATTTCACTTAGCATAATGTCTGCAAGATACGTTTATGTTATCATATATGTACCAATTTCATTTCTTCTTACATGTGGTTAGTATCCATTGTATGTATATACCACATTATGTTTATCCATTCACTAGTTGATGGACACTTGTGTTGTTTCAATTTTTTGGCAATTGTGAATAATGCCACTTGAACATCAGTGTGCAGATGTCTGTTCATGTCACAGTTTTCAGTTCTTCTGGATATATTCCTTGTAGAGGAATTGTTGGATCATATGGCAGTTCTATATTTAGCTTCCTGAGGAAATGCCAAACTGTATTCCACAGGAGTTGCACCATTTTACATTGCTATGAATGGTGAAGGAGTGTTCCTATTTCTCCACATCTTCTCCAGCACTTAATATTTTCTGTTTTTTCTAAATAAAGTTTAAGTTTGAGGAGATCCTGTTTACCCATGTTTCCTTTTTTTGCTTGTACTTTTGGTGTAAGGTTTAAGAATGAACCTTACATCAGGTTTTGAACCTTACCATCAGGTTTTGAAGATGTTCTCTGATTATTTTTCTAGGAGTTTTAGGGTTCTACCTTTTATATTTAGGTCCTTAATATATTTTTGGTTAATTTTTGTAAGGGAATGAGAAAGGGGTCTTCTTTCTTTCTTTTTTTAATATACTTTATTATTTTTTTTTTCAAAGAAATTAATATTACATTAATGTTACACAAAAAATATAGGGGATTTCCTATGCTCCACACCCCAGCCCTCCCATATTTTCCTTCATCAACAACATCCTTCATTAGTTTGGTACATTTGCCACAACTAATGAACATCTTGAGCATTGCCACTAACAGTGGATTATAGTGTACATTGTTGTTTACACTTTCTCCCACACATTTTTGCAAGTTATTACAAGATATACCATGGCCTGTATCTCTCATTGCAATGTCATTCATGATAATTCCAAGTCCCAGGAATACCCCTAAATTACACCTATTTTTCTCTTCCCCTCCCCTCAGAACCTCCAGTGGCCACTGTCTACACTTCCATGATAAAAGTTCTTTCATTACTAGGATCACAAATCTATAGCAGAACAGCTGTAAGTCTACTCTACTCCATTGTCCATTCCTCAATCTCAAGGATTCTGTGATGGTGATGCCCACTCCACCTCTAATTGAGAAGGGGCTTATATCCCATGGGTCAGATGGATGGGACTTCCTTGCTTGCAGTTGCAGACTCTCTCTATTCCTTGAGATGGTTGTTGTCCATCATTATCTCCTTGTTAGTTGTCCTGGGTGAGTACAATGAACTGTAGAGTTAGAGTTGCAAGTCTTTTGAAATACAAGGCCCAACTGGCACATGGACAGCCCAAAGATTTAAGTCTCTTGGACATACACCTGTCAACTCCAGTACTAACTATAGGTTCAAATAGAGGGGCAGAAGAGCCATGTGTAGGGAAAACACAATTGAGTCCAACTCTGTCACACTGGTGAGCATACCTTCCAAAGTAGGGTCCAATAGCAGGGTGCGAAACTCCTGACATGTCTGCCCTGCCTATAGTGTCTGGATGTCTCCAGACCCCTCAGGAGCCCTGCTATTTGAGGTTATATTTGCTTTCACAGTCAATGAGTTCCTGCGGAGATGTGCATAACCGTAACCTCTGAAAATGACCTCCCAACTCAATTTGAAGTCTCTTAGCCATATAAACTCATTTATCTTTACCCTTTCTCCCTATTGATCATGGTCTTTTTTCAGTTGTATTGCTATTTGGTGCTTGGCAGTAATCCCTTGGTGACAGGGAGGCTGATCCCTAGGAGTCATGTCCCATGCTGGGTAAGGTAATGTATTTATATGCTGATTTTGGCTTAGAGAGAGGCCACATTTGAGCAACAAAGAGGTAACACTTAGCATACTATAATACTATGCTAAGTTTCAATTTCAAAAGTAAAAGTTCATTAGTACAGTCATCACAATCATGGGCCCATCAGTGGTCCATCCTCTTTCACTATTCACTGCCCCTGTAGTCAGGGGATTCCTGCTGTCCCATTAGACAATGTGCCAGAGCTCTCCAGGATGGGAATTCAATATTCATTTGGTTACTGTGTGAATCTCCACCCTCTATGACAATGTCTCATGAACACATGAACACATTAATATGCCTTACATGTATGCCCCAGGTGAACCTCCTCCCATACATTTCCCATCTCTCAAACCCCACACCAATGTTCCTTCCCATACAAAGTTGCAAAACTTCTGTGATGCAAAACTTCTTCAAAATTGAAGCTAATAAATTAACTGATACAATTAATAGGAAAATGGTATAATAATGATAGTTTTAAAAATAACAAATAAAATACAAAAAATTATATATAAAATCTGAAATAATAAAAAATATGCAATTAAAATTTTTTTGATATTATGTCTTTCATCACTCTAAGTTCTGTTGTCTTGTATGTACAGTGACATTTGCTTCCATTTATTTGCCCAGTGTCATTTCTTTCATTTTGTTGTCAAAGAAGTTTTAGGTTACAGAAAAGCCATGTACAGAGAATAGGTGATTCCCATATACCCAGCATCCTTTCCCTTTTCCCCTATCCCTTATTAATAACATTTTATATGTGGATGCTAAATTTGTTAAAATTGATGCACAAATATTCAAACTTTGGTCAATGACTTCCATTGTGGTTTATATTTTGGACCATAACTTTTATAGATTTTGATGAAGTTTGATGTGGTCTGTATCCATCCTTGCAAGATCATCTAGAAAAATTTCATCTTAACAAAAATGTTCCATGTTCCATATATTTATTCCTCTCTCACTCTCTACTTAGGACCCATGGTAACCTCCAAGATTAACTAATTGAAAGACCAAAGTCATAGTTTCTTGCAACAACACTGAGGGCTTGACTTACTGGCCTGTCCTCCCCTATTAGGCACTGCCTATGCTCTCAAGAGACTCCCACACTCTATTTGAGATCATAAAAGATCATTACCAGGATAGGAGTCCAGCACCTTCCTCCTCATTATGTGAGCTCATTATGTGAGTAACCACTCCCTGATAAAACACACTATGACAAGATGAAGGCTACACACTCCATATAAGCCAGCCTCAGGTGCACCTTGTCCCTTTTGCCTCCCACATCCAGCACCTTAAATGAGTAGCCCTCTCCTGCCATATTTACCAAAAGAATATTATCAATATTGTAGTTTCAACCACATACCCACAAATCTCCAGAATTCATGTGCTCCCTCCCCCAGCTTTCCCCCCCAGGTCCATGGACAGTATAACCAACTTTCCCCAAACCAACCCCACTCAAAGACCAACACCGCCAAGCCAATTAGCATCACTGCACCACTGTTAGGCCCAACCACTGCACAACAATTACCCTTCCACTTTATCATAGTAGTAAAAGGAAACCAAAGATGATCTAAATAAATGGAAGAATATTCCCTGTTCATGGAGAGGAAGACTCAACATCATTAAGATGTCTATCCTACCCAAACTGATTTACAGATTTAACACAACCCCAATAAAAATTACCACAGCATTTTTTACTGAATTGGAAAAGCTAACTACGAAATTTATTTGGAAGGGCAAGGGTCCCTGAATTGACAAAGATAAATTGAAAAGGAAAAGTGAAATTGGCAGAATCATACTGCTTGACTTTAAAACATACTACAAGGCAACAGTGGTCAAAAATGCATGGTATTGGCACAAGGATAGACACACGGATCAATGGAACAGAATTGAGATATCTGATATAGTTCTCCACATTTATAGTCACCTGATATTCGACAAGCCACCAAGCCCACTCAACTGGGAGAGAATGGCTTCTTCAACAAATGGTGCTTGAAGAGCTGGATATCCAAATCTAAAAGAATGAGAAAGGAATACCACCTCACACCTTATACAAATATTAACTCAAGATGGATCAAAGATATATATATAAGAGCCAAGACCATAAAGCTCCTAGAAGACAATGTAGGGAAGCATCTATAGGATCTTGTATTAGGAAATTATTTCATGAACTTAATACCCAAAGCATGAGCAACAAAAGAAAAAAGGTAAATGGGACCTCCAGAAAATTAAAAATTTTTCCACCTCAAAAGATTTTTTCAAGAAAGTGTAAAGGCTGCCTACTCAGTGGGAAAAAAATATTTGGTAACCCATATCTGATAAGGGCCTAAAATCTAGCGAATATAAAGAAATCTTATATCTCAAAAAAAAAAAAAAACATTTAAAAATTAAAAATT
>JAQZBX010056715.1:0-18130 GCA_029593785.1 Cabassous unicinctus
TGTGGCAACAGAAAGACAAATAATAAAATGGACAAAGTAATATTGTATTTTCAGTAATAAGACTGAATGTTAATGGACTGACCTCCACAATGAAAGACATAGATGACAGAATGGACAAAAATATGATCCATTTATTAATTGTATACAAAAGTCTTACCTTAGGCAAAAAGAAACAATAAGGCTCTAGGTGAAATGTTGGAAAAATATATCTCACACAAATAGGCATCAGAAAAGTTCTTGAGTAATGATACTAATACTGAATAAAATAGAGTTTAAATGCAAAACTGCTATAAAAGAGGAAGGTCACTATATATTAGTAAAAGGTACAATTCACCAGGACAAAATAACAATAAAAGATATTTATTAACCTAATACAGTTGCTCCAAAATGTATGAGTTCACTGGAAAAACTGAGGGGATAAATAGAGGTCTCTACAAAAATAGTTGGAAACTTCAAAAAACCACTCTCACCATTGGATAGAACATCTAGAGAGAGGATAAATAAAAAGAAAAGAAATTGAATACTATGACAAATGAACTATACCTAACAGAGTTATAGAAAATTACACCCCCAAATAGCAGGGTAAGTATTCTTCTAAAATGCTTAAAATTTTTTTCCCAGACTAGTTCACATGTTCAGTCAAAAAGACATATCTCAGTAAATTATAAAGACTGCAATTATAAAAAATCACTTTATTTCTTGATAGTACAATAAACCTGGAAATTAATAACAGGCAGAGAAGTGGAAAATTCAAAAATATTGAGATTAAACTACACACCCATATAATCAGTGGGTCAAATAAGAAATTGCAAGAGAAATGGGCAAATATGTTGAGATGAAAGAAAATGAGAATACAACATATCAAAATTGACAGGATACAGAGAAGTCAACATTGAGAAGAGTATATATAGCCTTCAATGTTTACATTAAGAAATAAAAATAAGCTAATGTCAAAAACATAGCTGCATACCTGGAGGAACTAGAAAAAGAACAGCAAGCTAATCCCAAAGCAAGCAGAAGGAAAGAAATAAAACAGAGGAGATATAAAAGAAATGGACAATAAAAATCAACATAGAGAATCAACAGATTGAAAAGTTTATTCCTTAACAAGATTAATAAATCAACAAATGCTTAGCTTGTGGAACAAAGAAAAGAGAGAGAAGATGCAAATAAATAAAATCAGAAATGAGAAGGGGAAATTACCACTGTCCTCACAGAAATAAAAGAATTTATAAAAGTATACTATGAACAACTGTATACCAACAAACTAGACAAGATTAATGAAATGGATAAATTCCTGGAAAAACATGAAAAACCCACACTGATCCTACATGAAATAGGTGACCTCAACAAACCAATCACAAATAAAGAAGTTGAAACAGTTATCAAAAACCACTCCAAAATGAAAAAGAAAGACCAGTTGTCTTCACAAATGAATTCCACCAATTATATAAAGAAGATCTAATATTAATTTTGCTCAAACCCTTCAAAAAATTGTTAAGGTGGGAATGCTGCCAAACTCATTCTATGGAGCCAACAGCATCCTAATGCCAAAGGCAAATTGATATACTATGAAAAAATATTACAGAAGAATTTCTCATGAATATAGATGCAAAACTCTAGCAAAATATTTACTAAATGAATCCAAAAGCACATTAAAAGAATTATACACCTTGACCAAATGCGTTTTACATCAGGTATGCAAGCATGGTTCAACACTAGAAAATCAATCAGTGTAAAACACCACATTAACAAATTGAAGAAAATTCACATGATCATTTCCATAGATGCAGGAAAGGCATTTGACAAAATAAAGCATCCTTTCTTGATAACTTTCCAAAAGATAGGAGTAGAAGGAAAGTTTCTCAATATGATAAAGTACTTAAATGAAAAACTCACAGTTAATATTGTACTCAATAGTGACCTGTGGCCTGAATAGCTCATAGTGAAGTCTGTACTTTATGCAGTTACTCAGCTAATATACCATGGTAACTGAAAATTGAACTATATTGTTGGAGGACTGGTATTTAAACTCTGGTCACTGAAATTCATGTAATCATAATTAAGAAATGTAAGGAATGCATGTATAACAACTGAAGACATTATTCAAAAGGATATAGTACAGACTAAAAGCTTTCCCACTGAGATAAGAACAAGACCACTGAAGCAGGCTGGTAAAATAGGAAATAAATAGAACTGGAACCTAACAAGAAGTCTACATGGATATTGACACTCCCAAGATGGCTGCTGGA
Organism: Cabassous unicinctus; assembly: GCA_029593785.1. Classification (NCBI taxonomy): domain Eukaryota; kingdom Metazoa; phylum Chordata; class Mammalia; order Cingulata; family Chlamyphoridae; genus Cabassous; species Cabassous unicinctus. Next base: position 2,253 of record JAQZBX010056715.1, read on the forward strand.
AGACCCTTATGAGAATCCCATTCAGAATGAGATTTCTGCTTTTTGGAATGAGGTTTCTTCTGGAAGCCAGTAGAAACCCTGGATAGTCTCCAGGGACATTATCATTAGGCCCTTCTGGGGGATTGATGGGTGGGGTAATCAATCAAAAAAAACAGTTAGGACTCTCCCATGCCATTAGCAAAGGGGCAGATAAATTAATGGTTCAAAAAGCAGGTGCAAAGGCCAAAGAACTCTCTTGCCTTCTGCACCCTGCTCTTGCCATGCTCCCCACTGCATGGATCAACATGCAAGTAAAACCTGACCCTTTATAATCTATAATGGGAAATTTAGTCTTTAAATCAACCCTCTTTTTCACTCTTCTGCCGCTTCCTCTCTAACTGGGACCTCTGATCTGTTTTTTTTTCTCCCATTTCTCTTCCCTCCCTACGTTAATACATTACTAGCCTAATCAATGTGAAGTGCTCTTGAAATTCGTTTCTGCAACATAGTCAAGAACCTAGACAAAATTTGGTAACATATTTGGTGCTGCCACCCAGGAGGTTATTGGTGAGTGAAACTATGGCCTACAGCCTGTTTAATGCTTCTTTTGATTATCCATTTTAAATGGGTTTGCCTATGAGCCCCCACAGGATGTAATCGTGGAAGGGAAGAGGCTGGGGCATAGGAAATTTGCATCTGCACCATGCACCTAGGCTTGTGAGATCTGACCCCAGCCAGAAGGGCTAGGGCACAGGCCAGGGGTGCAAAGCATGGCCCTGCCAAGGCAGAGGTACCCTGGATGAGCTCTGAGCACTGCTAAACTGCTTTTCCAAGCCCTTTTAGCAGCCATCAACTTTGCCCTCAGGCCTGGCTATTATTGCGTCCTTCTACCCTCTCTTCTCAGCAGCAATGGCAGCAATGACAACAATGACTCAGAGCCAGGGACTTGGGTCTCTATGGGGGTCCACACATTTGTAGGCCCCACCTTCATATCAACCAACCAGCTACCTGGACTGGGATGGGGTGGGAAAGGTGGTGGGCACGGCAAAGATGGATGTTGTGGGATTCCCCTTCCCCAGGGTGGTCACATGCCAGTGCTCCCTTGCATAATTAACCTTTATCCACATTTCACCCTCCTACTTCCTACTACTGAATTTCTCATTATAGGATTGTGTTAAAATGCTTTGGAATGTCTTAAAAACTGTAAAGCTTAAAATGCCTTTATTAGTAAGGAATTTATTGTCTGAGGGCCCCAATTCCTGTTAGCTAGAACAATTGATCTCTAATCACTGTATGGCCTTTTAGCGGCTGGTCTACCTGAGAAACTCTCATTTCCTAGTACTGCTTTTTAAGAACTCTGTAAGAATAGGAAAAAGAAGCTTTTTGCCCCTTCTCCAAGAAGGAGCAATATTCAGGTTGGCAGCTTCAGTCTGAAATCTTTTCAACTTCTGAGATCTATTCAGTCTGTCTCCCAAGTTCAGAACAGCCCCAGAAATGCCTGACAGCAGGGTCTCTGTGATTCCTGGGGTGGCAGAAACCACAGAAGTAGCTCTGAATGTTCCCCAAGTCCTAGGAAGTCTTGGGTGCTTTGATTCAGAGAGCAACCAAATGTTCCCTGAGATTTATCTCAGGAGCTTTAGTTTGGATGACAGTGCAGTTAGTCTTGGATCCTGGAATGTAGGGGTGCTGAGAAGCAGAGCAATAAAGTCTCAATGGGCCCCATTCCTTGGGCCCTTCTGAACAGAGGGCAGCAACATCCTCTGAGATTTATCTCAGATGCTTCAGCTTGGGCAACTGCTCCCATCTCCCACCAATCTGCCTTGGGTCATTTGGTCTGAACTTTGGAGTTTCAGGCATCCCCCAAGACCTAGCTTGGCCACAGGGACACCGGTCAGCAAGGCTCTGGATTAAAATCTCAGTACATTGAGACCAGAGCATCAGCTCCAAATTATTTGGAGTGGTGAAAATTTTAGTCAGACTTGGACTCTGGGACACCAAATTGGTAAACTAAAAAGTGATTCTTCATTCTTCTTAGAATAATGGGCAGGGTCTCTAGCCCACCAGTAAACTCCCCATAAGAGTGTCTTTAGAAACAGGAAAATTTGCCTACTACTGGTCCACATGGAAACAGTATACCTGAAAACAGCCTCTGCATAAGACCCTGAATTCCAGTTAAACCAGAATAAAAGGTAAGGACAGATAGATCTGAGGGCCAGAAACCTCATGTCATGTCTCCTTAAGGAAATGAGGGAATACACCTCAAACTTCCATTACTTTAAACTCAGTTTAGCCTGTAAAAGGCATAAATAGAGATCAAGATCCAAACTGGTTACTAAACCTCTGCTGGAAAATAAAAAAAAAAAACCTCATGTGCCATCAATTAAGATAAAAGGGTTACTAGAAATGCAAAAGTATAAAATTCTCTATTCTGTTTTAAACTGTACTTAACTTTTTGTTCAACTTTGAAATCTTTGTTTAACTTTGTCAGTTTGCTTGTGCCTAATAAATCAGATTTGAAGTTCACCTGTTACAAATTGGATAATGGTGAAAGGTAACCTAAAAATGAGTCTTTGAAAATCAATACTGTCTTGCAAGTGGATTTCTTGTATAAATCACAGGTGGAATTGTTTCAACTGCTAGAAAAGCAGAAAAACAGCAAAGTTGTTACTAAAAAAATTCTTGTGGCTTCGTTAATAAAGGTATTGAATTTGCCTTAAAGTAAAAATTCCTAGAAACTGTATCTAAGTGTTAAGATCATTTATAGATGCCTTTATATTATAAACAGCAGGAGGATAATAATTGAAATTATAACTCGGTAGATTTAGCCCCAACCTACTATTGTAAGTGTAAATCATAAACTGAACATGCCTTCATTTATGGTCACTTCAAGCCTAGCCTCACTCCTTGTCTTTGCTTATGGTTATTTCATAACAGCCTCTGCCCCTAGGACTCAGGGGAAAGCAAACTTGAGACATCCCTGTCTCCTCTCCTACTGGTATTAGTGACCCTGCTTTGTCTTGTGGCTCCAAGTGTGGACTAAAGTGCTGCCTGGTGGAATTCCTGACCCTCAGAGATGAACACCCACTCTTCCAATCCAGCAGCTGCCAAAGTCCTGATATCTCTGAGGGCTGGGAAGTGAAGGAGGCCTCCTGTCTTGACTGTTGGGGATTCCTAAAAGCAGCAATTCATGAGAGAAATCAGTTTCCCTGAGGCTTCCATAGTCTCAGTGAGTATACACAGAATTGCTCTTGCTCATCCAAGGTCTGCTGAAGACAAAGTGAAAAATAAACAAAACTCAGAAGCAAAGGAAAATTGTATTAAAGCATTGGGGGCATTTTGGTTATAAGCCAATAATTAAGAAATGAAATTCTTGTGCAAAACTGCATGGTCACAGTGCAAATCAGAGTAACTAAAAGGAGTCTTCAAATAAATCTTTTAAATGTTATCTTACAGTTAAAGTTATTTTTTAAGAAGAATGAAAATTATAATAGCAAGGTCTGTGTCAAACTCCATTCATGTCTGCCTACTTGTTCAATATATAAATTCATACATCATTATAATAATATCAAATTAACAAGTGAAAATTCTTAGATGAGCTCTATTCAAATTTAAAAATCAAATATGCAGTTATACATGTGAATAAGTATTCCTGGAGCCCAAATTAGGCTGAGCAGGATGGAAAGGTAATATAGAAATCTAAATATAGAAACTTGGGAAATGAAAAAGGTTTTTCCTAAGCTCTTTAACCTGCCCTACATTCAAGACCTTCTCTTTGCAAGAACTGTGGGGGGAAAGATGAGGTATGACAGATTGAAACTATCTTTTATGCTGGGAATTAAAAATCATAGTTTTTCCTGTAATTCCTCAATTTAAGCCTTTTAACAGCCTCAAAATGAGGATGGTTAATAATCCTATTACCAAATATCAACAAGTAAAGAAAAAGTCCTTAAAAGCTATGGAAAAATGTTTAAAAACAGATTTTCAGAACCTAGCAGTCAGTGTGCTTTTAATATTATTTACAGTTTATAATTTTATTAAAGGAGTTTTAGACTCCTGTAAAGGAAAGAAAAAAACATTCCTTACATAAACTATAGCAGTTTTTATTTTATTTAGCTGAGGTGTTATCTCCCTAGGTTTATGAAAACCAAGTATATAAATTTATTAAATATTTAAGGTGATGAAAGTTAAGTTTATATCTAATGAAATTAAGTTGAAGAAATTGTTCTGCTAGATAAACTGCTTTGCTATATATATAGAGAGAGGGTGATATGATGACTTAATTAACTCAAACATAAGAAAGCAACACAAGGACATATATTTATTTTATTAAACTCCTGTTAATAATTGGGAGAATATAAAATAGGCAAAAGATTGTCTACAAACAAGGGTCCAAGTGGTGCATCATAATCCTTCACTATATACATACATATAGATATAGGCTTACCAAACCAGGGAACACACTGACGTACCTGGATATATATATATATATATATATATATATGTTAGTGCACCTTTGTTAACAGTTGAAAGAATATGAAGTAAGTGAAGGATTGTTTATAAACAGGGGTCCAACTGCTATATCTCAATTCCTTATGATATGCATACATACATTCACATGTTCACCTAATGAGGGGACACACCTACATACCCAGCTCACCTCCAGCCAGAGTCCCAGATGGATGCAATATAAATACCTACATCTATATCAGTTTAATAAGTCTATACTGATAATTAGAGTGAGAAATAAGAAAAATATAATCAATCAAAAGATTAAATCAATATTGAACAGAGTCACAGAATGACAGAAAAATAGAGCAGGCTTACAAACTCACTACATCTAACTCACTGATGTGAAGTCCCAAAGCAGCAGCCAAGACCAGAGTCTTCACTGAAAACATTTGTGCAGAGTACCCTCTTCCAGGGTGGGAATTCAATTGGCCTTACCAGGGGCTGTCCCTTTTATTGTGCTCATAATCAGTGAACTTGATACTATAGATTCCAACTTTCAAGTACTGCATCAATTCCCGAGGAAGTGGCAGCCTCCTCAGGAAAGAGCACAACACTCCCTGGGCAGTACATTCCAGGTTTATGCATCAGTCCCCAAGAAAGTGGCCAGCCTTCCCAGGGAGGAACACAAATCTCCCTGGAATGCACTCTATCTGTTCTTATTTATTACAAAATATCCCCAATGTGCCCACTGTTCTAGTTTTCAACATTCCTCCTGAAATATGGAAAGTGCTGACTAGCAAGGCATTGGTTTGCTGATTAACAAAGTCTCCTGCATGATGTTTCACTTTTAGGTTTGAACAGTAATCACTGAATTTTTTCCCAATACAAAAATGTAGATCTGCTCTCTTTCAAATGGATAAAGTAAATTCCATTGGTTGCTAATTGTAATCTATGGTAAATTAACCAGTTTATATGTTTGTGGTCAGTTATAGAGTTTATAAAACCATCTTCTAAACTGAAGCATTTAAATTGCTAATCCCAGGAAGCAATTACTGACTAGAAACCTAAATTGATATTAATGGCAAAAAGGAACTTCATAGCAGTGAAATCTGTCAGAAGCCACCTCAATCTGCGTATTCAAGTGGTGGCAATGAAAGATAATCTTGATTCCTTTGGGAATCTTCAGTTTTCATTTAAAAAATATAAAAAGCAGTTTTTCCTGTGTTGTTAAAGCAAAATACCTGCTAATTAATGTCTTCATGGTAAAAGTGTAGAGGTAGGAAGCAAAATACTAAAAAGTTAAGTTCATTTGATAAGTTACACATTGCATTGGAAGTGTTTAAAAAGTGTATAAAAATCAAGAGATAAACACTCTTGTGCATTCAAACTAGGCCTTCAATACACTACAGGTTGCCTCTGCATTTGAGTTATTTACTAAGTTGATCACTGACCCCTAAAAAAATGGAGATGTCTACTACATCTCTGGTTGTGCTCCTGAAGTCAGTGGAGACTCCTACTCTTGATATATGCCTGATGATTATGGTGATATCTTTTCTATTCTAGATCATATGTAGAGGGTCACTGAACATTTTAAACATCCTGGGAAACTTCATTTTCTAAGTAGTAAATAACTGTGCATAACCTAGGTATCCCTCCTTGCCCTTTTTCCAGAATCTGCCTAATCATACCCTGGGGAGAACTGACACACCCCATGCCATCCTGCCAGGGCTATGCTCTTCCCACCACAAGGGAAACAACAAATGAGATGGCTAATACTGACTTCAGCTTAGCTCCTTTGAGATGGTCCATGGGCAACCTTTCCTCATCAAGGACCTGGAAACCAGGTTCAAATGAATCTTGGCAAGAAAACAAGCCTCTCTCCCAATTAGATCCAAAATGGAAGGATCTTTACTTTGTAGTTCTGATGACTTCCACAGCTATTAAAGTTAAAGGAATTTCCAGCTTGGTGCAATTATCTTCAGTGAAGCCCAACTCACCAGAGGCATCTGGTGAGAAGTATGAGTGTCACTCATTGGATGGCCTCTTCAAGAGACATAGCTAAGTACCATCTGTGTCAAATACAGCTATTCCCTCTAACTCTAGCCCAAATACCTATTGCTAGGCGGAGGGCAAACCAGACACCTCTTAAGAAACTTAGTGTGTCTTCATTTCCTGTAATTTAACTAAAAAAGGGCAATGCCTCTTCTCTTTATCTTCTCTACCATAGAAACTGGGGGTGTCAATTTATACCTAACCCCTTTGTCTATTGCAATCTCTCCCTAGAATTAACCAACAGCATAACATAACTGAAAGAAGAATACTGTTTCCCATCAACTTTGGGAAAATGCAGCCTTTATAAGCACCTGGCCTTCTCTACTTTTGTGGTCCAGTACCTTCTTAATGGGACCATATATTCTCAAAATTCAAATCAAGATTCTTTCTTCCAGAGTCACCACCTTGTTAGCCATATGGGGACATCATCCAGCTTTGCCCAGGATGCCAGATCCATTTTCCTCCAACTGAGATAGAATAGCCAGAGGGTTTTACACCTTGTCAGGTATGGCTTACTGCCCCTAAGCATCAGGAAGTAATTACAGAAAAATGACCATCTCCCTTCAGCACCCCTTTAAGAATAAAGGTGTAAACTCTCTGATGGGGGAATGAAGCAGGCTAGTAAAATAGAGAATCAATAGATGGATCTGGAACCTGGTAAGAAGTCCATGTGGATATTGATACCTGCAAGAGGGCTGCTGGAAGACCTTCACAAGAATCCCACTCAAAATGAGATATCTGCTCTTCAGAAAGAAGTTTCCTCTGGAAGCCAGGAGAAGCCCTGGATATTCTCCAGGGACATTATCATTGGACTCTTCTGGGAGATTGATGGATGGGGTAATCAATCAAAATAGCAAACAGCTGGGACTACTCCCATCCCATTAATAAAGGGGTGGAATAATTAATGTTTCAAAAAGCAGGTGCAAAGCCTGAATAGCTCTCTTGCCTTCTGCACCCTGCTCTCACCATGTTCCCCAGACCCTGCATGGATCAACATGCAAGCAAAATCTGGGCATTTATAACCTATAATGGGAAATTTAGTCTATAAATCAGCCTTCTTTATCATTCTTCAGCCCCATCCTCTTTACCTGGGATCTATGATCTCTTATTCTCTCCCATTTCTCTTTCTTCCCCACATAAATAAATTATTGGCCTAATCAACATGATGTGCTCTTAAAATTCATTTCTGCAGCATAGTCAAGAACCTACAGAAGATCCAGTAACACCACATTTTCCACTGTTATTTAATATTGTGCTGTAATATCTAGCTAGTGCAATCTGTCAAATAGGAAAGGCAGAATTGATAATTTTTGCTATTTCCTGATGATATGATCCTATTCCAAAAGAATACTGAAAAATATGCAACAAAACTACTAGAACTAATAGAAGACTTCAGCAAAGTGTTAGGATACAAAATTAATATGCAAAAATCAATAGTGTTTGTATACACTACTAATGTGCAAATTGAGGAAGCATTCAGAAAAATATTCATTTTACAATAGTGACTAAAAGAATCAAATATTTAGGAATAAAAATAACCAAGGACATAAAGGGCCTGCATTCAGAAAACTACAAAATATTGTTAAAAGGAACCAAAGATGAAATAAATGAAAGAGCATCCCAGGTTCTTGGATTGAAAGACTAAATATTGCTAAGATATCAATTTAAACCAGATTAAATTACAGTTGTAGATCAATCCTGATAAAAATTCCATTAGTCTTTTTTGTAGAATTGGAATATAAAATTATCAAATTTATCTGGAAGTGTAAGTGTCAATGAACACCCAAAATATATTTAAAAAGAATGAAGTTGGAAGACTCTCACTTCCAGAGTTTAACTGTTATTAGTTTGCTACAGTGTTAAAAACAATATGGTACTGGTCTACTGGGATACTTAGGCTAATGTGTCAAATTGGGAAGGTAATTGTGCCCAGTTGTTTGGTCAAACAATCCCTGGGCTAAGTGTAATACAAGCACAATATGGGCTTTAGTCATTAGTGAGCTTACTGCATACATGGCTGATTACAACAACAAGCAACCTGGAAGATTCTTATCAGCAGTGAGTGTTGTTTTATCTAAAGATTTGAATGCCTTAAAAGGTGAAGTGATTTCAGCATTCAGAGAGAATTTACCACCTCATCTTTGAAGCAACAAAGTCTCCTGGAAACTCATCAAAAACCTTCATTGGACTTTCATCGGAACCCCTGGTTTACAGCCTGCCTGTGGGACCTGAACTTATGCATCCCCATGGTCATTTGAGAGAATCTTATAAAAGCTCCTAATATTTACAGATATCTCCTATTGATTCTGTTTCCCAAAAGAACCATGACAGCTTGGTATCAGGAATGGTTCTTAAGGAACAGAATGTTAAACATGGGATATCTGAGTTGGTTCTGGGAGTTTTGCAATTGGCTCTCCACTCTAATTGGACACAAGAATACTAATGACTCCCTTTACAATAACGAAGAGGCCACTAACAGACCATGGTGTGAGTTGGCAATGGAGATATGCAAAATATCATCACTGGATTACCCTACTTCCATGCTTATAAGAGGCAAGGATCTAGGTGAGTGTTTTCAACACCTTAACAGAGTTTTGTGAAGTCAAAAGGTATAATGATGTTGGATGGCTCCTCCTAGATACTCTGGGTAGAGTTACAAAAGGATGGGATGAGGTGAAGTCTTCAATTTTGCAACTTAAGCATTGAATGAATGATATAAAAGTTTCTATGTGTGCTCTGAATGAAAATCTTGTTTCCTGCCTCCACAGGCTTTAGATATCTGAGAACCAAACTAACACTCTCATTGTATAAACAGCAGATTTACAAAGGAAAATAAAATCTCAATCCTGCAGGGTATCTTTACTTAAAGTGAAGGCATTGATTGGAAAGGAGTGGAACCCAGAAGAGTGGGGTGGAGATATATAGGATGATGATAATGTTGGTAGGGACATTGGAACCCTAAATTCTGTTGAGATTTTACCAGATAAACCTGCAATAGCCTGCCCTGTGGAAACCACAATTTGTCAACCTTGTATCATCCAGCTTCCAGCCTGCCTGAGGGATTCTGGACTGCCTCCTAGCCCTAGGGCAAAAACCAGCCTGGCTCCAGCATGCACTGCCCGACCTCCACCTTGCCCTGAAGAATCTGCCTTCGAACCCCTGCTGGAAGAGATTAATCCTGTCTCACAAGAAGAAAATGCAAAGGAATGCCCTAAGGTCAAGACATTTTTAATCCTTCTCTTTATCTAACCCCCACCACTCTTCTCTTCCAGATTTATTACTAGGCTAAAATCACAACAAACCCCCAAAGGTGAAATATAAAGTGTGACCCATGAGGAAGTATGCTATACTCTAAAAGAACTGCATGAGTTTTCCAACTTATATAGACAGAAATCAGGGGACTATGTGTGGGAATGGATACTAAGGGTATGGGATAATGGTGGAAGGAATATAAATTTGGATCATGCTGAATTTATTGACTAGAACTCACTAATCAGAAATTCTGGATTCAACGTTGTAGCCTGAGAGGTTAGAAAGGGCTCAAAGAGTTTGGGTGGCTGACTGAAACATGGACCAAGAGATGGCCTAGTATATCCTAATTTGATATGTCTGATTTGCCCTGGTATGCAGTAGAAGAGGGAATTCATAGGCTTAGAGAGATTAGAGTGCTAGAATGGATTTATCATTTAAGACCTGCCTTCCCACACCAGGAATGTCCAGAGGAGACACCTTTAACCAGGACTGTGAGGAATAAATTTATAAGATTAACTCCATCTTCCCTGAAGAGCTCTGTGGTTGCTCTTTCCTAGAGTCCAGCTATTACTGTAGGGAGGGTTATAATGGAATTATAATCCTTAAACATTTTTGGGATGATCGGATATCAATCTGATAAAAGTCAAGTATTGGCAGTTAATCATCAAAGTCAAGGTGGGCCTGGTTACAGCACTGAAAAGCAGATTCAAAGCAGTACTCATAATAGTCTGAGTCACATAGAGTTATTGCATTGGCTAATAGATATTGGGGTACCTAGGAATGAAATAGATGGGCAATCCACTAAATTTCTTCTGGATCTGTACAAGTAGAAGTGTTCTAGGTTGAATGAACAAAACTCTAACTCAAATTTCCATTGCAGAGAATCATGGATCCTTAACTATTCCCCTACTTGAGACAGGTTACAGACCCAGAGCCCCCTGAATAAGAAGGCCAGGTTCCCTTGGGGAAGGATCCTGTTAAACTGCCAAAAATGCATACTGTTAATTGTCCTCCCACCTTTCCACAAGGAGACCTAAGGCCTTTCATCAGAGTAACAGTGCATTGGGGAAAAGGAAATGATCAGACATTTCAGGGATTATTAGACACTGGCTCAGAAATGACATTAATTCCAGGAGACCCAAAGTATCACTGTGATCCAAAAGTCAGAAGAGGGGTCTATGGTGGCCAGGTGATTGATGGAGTTTTAGCTCAGTTCTGTCTCACAGTGAGCCCAGTGGTTCCCTGGACCCATTCTGGGTTTATTTCCCCAGTTCCAGAATGCATAATTGGAATAGACCTACACATTTCCACCTGTTGATTCCTGGACCAATGAATCCTGGCTGAGGGAGAAACTGCACCATAGAGTGGATGCTGATTTAGAGCATATACAGCCTCCTGGAGAACATTGTCCCAGCCCTGCAAGGTATTGCCACCTACTTCACACCATAATTGAGTCTTCAAATCCATTCCACCATTCTATCAATCCAACTGTTTCAGGATGATGGGGAATATAGTAAGACTAGTGAATTCCATGGGCAAATATACACTTCTGCACATCATTTGCTGTAAAATGGGTTCCTTGATCAGAAGCAATGCTGTGGGGAATGTCATAGGGGTAGATAAGACATTTGTTAAGTCCATGGATGCTAGTTTTGGAAGAAGCATTGTGTGCATGAAATGCAAACCCATATCCAGAGTATGGGTCTATTCAAGTTAAAACAAATTGCTTACCCTTCCAGAGTGGAAGTGATCCAATGTAATCAACCTGCCACCAGGTAGCAGGCTGGTAACCTCAGGGAATGATGCCATATCAGCGGGTAAGTGTGGGTCTCTTCTGTTGGCAAATTGGGCACTCAGCAGTGGCTGTAGCCAAGTCTGCCTTGGTAAGAGGAAGGTACATGTTGCTGAGCCCATGCATAACCTCTTCCCTATATCCATGGCCACTTTGTTGATGGACCCTTTGGGCCCACGGGAGTGGCTGGGGAAAGAGGCTGAGTGTTAGCCACAAATTTGGCAACTTTACCCCTTGATATAAAAATCTTCCTCTGCTGAAGTCACCCTCTGGAGAGTATTCACATGGGACACAAATATTCTCATGTTTTTTTCCCACTCAGAAACATCTATCCACATACCTATTTCCCAGACCTCTTTGTCACCAGTTTTCCTATCATATTCCTTCCAAGTCTTTGACCATCCAGCCAAACCATTGGGGACAGCCCATGAATCAGTGTACAAATGCACCTCTATTCATTTCTTCTTCCAAGCAAAATGAACATCCAGCTGCACTATCCAATGTTTTGTCCACTGGGAGTATATTTTCTGACAACTGCCTGTCAAGAATGTTCCCAAAAAGGGCTGCAGTGCTGCAGCTGTCCACTTTCAGATGATACCTGCATATCATGCAGAACCATCTGTAAACCAGGCTTGAGTTTTCTCTTCCTCAGTCAACTGATTGTAAGGGACTCCCCAAGAGGACAAAGCTGTGAGCTGGGAAAGAGAAGGTAACATGGCAGGGGTGGTGACCATGGGCATTTGGGCCACTTCCTCATGTAACTTACTTGTGCCTTCAAGACCATGCTCCACATCACCTTGAAGCAGCTGTATTGATAGAAATGTGGTATGGCCTTTTGAAGACCCAGTTACAGTGCCAACTAGGTGGCAATACCTTGCAGGGCTGGAGAAATGTTCTCCAGGAGGCTGTGTATGCTCTAAATCAGCATCCACTCTATGGCACTCTTTCTTTCACAACCAGGATTCACGGGTCCAGAAATTAAGGGGTGGAAATGAGAGTGGCATCACACACTATTACCTCTAGTGATCCACTAGGAAAATTTTTGCTTCCTTTTCCTGCAACCTTAAACTCTGCTGATCTACAGGATTTAGTCCGAAAAGGAGGAGTGCTGCCACCAGGGAACACAACAATGATTCCATTGAATTGGAAGTTAAGACTGCCACCTGACCACTTTGGGGTCCTCTTACCTCCAAATCAATAGGCAAAGAAGGGAATTATTGTACTGGTTGGGGTGATTGATCCTGCCTATCAAAGGGAAACAGGACTGCATCTACATAATGGGGGTAAAGAAGAGTTTGCCTGGAATACAGGAGATCCTCTTGGGTGTCTCTTAGTACTGCCATGCCCTGTGATTAAAGTCAATAGAAAACTGCACCAACCCAATCCAAGCAGGACTAAGAATGGTCCAGAAACTTCAGGAATGAAAGTTTGGGTCACCCCACCAGGCAAAGAAACATGGCCAGCTGAAGTGCCTCCTGAAGGAATGGGTAGTGGAAGAAGGCAGTGATAAATATGAACTTTGACTGTGTGATCAATTACAGAAATGAGGACTGTAATAGTCATAAACCCTTCCTTGTTTTATTATGAGTATGATTGTATATGTACATAAAACAAATTTCTTTGTTCTCTTCCCCAACCCTTTTCTTATGATATGACAAGTTGTTTTAGTTTTATGTCAAAATGTTTAAGGATGTCAAATTTAAGAGTGAATATTACCCAAGTGCTTGCACCCTATTCTGTAAGGAATTAATACATCTCTGTTTGTAGGCAGGAGAGTTGAACTTTGTTAGGTGGAAATATATATATATATGTCTGTTATTGTTTTTACTTAGACATTAACTATGGTTTAAGATAATGTGTGTGGTTGCTGAGTTGACAAGGGGTGGACTGTGATGATTAGGAAAATATGTCAACTCAGTCAGGTAATTGTGTTCAGTTGTTTGGTCAAGCAAGCACTGGGATAATTGTAATACAAGGACATTTATGGGCTTTAGTTATCAGTTAGTTTACTGCATTGATGGTTGATTACATCTACAATCAACCTGGGAGACTGCTTTCAGCAATGAGTGATGTTTTTTCTAAAGATTTGAATGCCTTAAAAGGGGAAGTGATTTCAGCATTCAGAGGGAATTTCCCAGCTCATTTTTGGACCACCAGAGTCCCCTGGAAACTCATCAAAGACCTTCATTGGGCTTACATTGGAGTCCCTGATTTTCAGACTGCTTGCAGGACCTGGACTTATGCATCCTCAGAGTCTCACATGAGAATCTTATAAAATCTTTTACTATTTACAGATATCTCTGGTTGATTCTGTTTCCCAAAAGAACCCTGACTAATACACATACAGATAGGTTGAACAATGGAATCAAATTGAGAGTTCAGAAATTGATCATCACATCTATGGTCAACTGATTTTTGGCAAGGTTGCCCAAACTGCCTAGAAGAAAATTTAGGTAAACAGCTTCAAGATATTTTTGTAGGTGGTGGTTTCTTAAACCATAAACCAAAAGCATGACAAGTGAAAGGAAAAATAGAGAAACAGGATGTCCTCAAGATTCAGCACTTTTGTCCTCAAATTATTTTGTTAAGAAGGCAAAAAAGCAGCCTACTCCATGGGAGAATAGTTTTGGAAATGATATATCCAGTAAAGGTTTGATTTCAATGTTATATAAAGGGATCACAAAACTCAATGACAAAAAGAAAAGCAACCCAATTAAAATTGGGCAAAATACTTGAATAGAGATTTTTCCAAAGAGAAAATACAAATGGCCACAAAGCAATGCAAGTATGCTCAACATCACTAACAATTAGGAAAATACAGATCTAAACTACAATGAGATATTATTTCACACCTTACATAATGGCCTTTATTTTAAAAATCAGAAAACTACAAGCACTGGAAAGGATGTGGACAAATGAGAAGACTCCATCTTTGTTGGTCTTATGTAAAATAGTGTAGCCTCTGTAAAAGACAGTTTGGCAATTCCTCAGGAAACTAATTATAAACTGCCTTATGATCTGTCAATCCCACTGCTAGGAATATATCCAGGAAAACTGAAAGCAGGGATGTAAACAGATGTTTGCACACTGATGTTCACATTTGCTAAAAGATGGAAACAACTAAATGCCTCTCAACCTATGTATGGATAAAAACAATGTGGCATAAACATATGGTGCACTACTATTCAGCTGTAAGAAGAAATAAACTGTGGAAACACATGACAACATGGGTGAACCTTGAGGATATTTCACTGAGTGAAATACCCCAAAACAAAGGACAAATATTGTATGGCATCATTGAAATTAACTAAATAGGATGAGTAAACTTACAGAGTCAAACTATAGAGTATAGGTAGGAGACAGAATGTGGGATGAGAACAGGGGGCTGCTGATGAATATCTGTAGAATATTTTGTAAGGTCTATTTTAAGTCAGTGGAAATGGAAATAGTTTCTATTAACACCTTTTAATACATAGAATTAATACTGCTGATTGTGATTGTGGCTGAAAGGGATAGTCTGGAGAGGTTAATGTAAATTGAAGGCAGCTAGAATATAATCTATGGGCTATATAATACAGTGATTTTGGTGGTAGATGATTATTGTGATTAATTATATATATAGAAGAATGTTCTAGTACAAGGTGTTAATTATATGGTGATTCATGGGAGAACACAGCTAATGTAACTTATAAACTATAGTTAATAATATTGTAAAATTTTGTAACAAAGCTAAAGAATGCACTATATCAATGCTAAAGATATATAAAATATATCGGTTTAATTTTATGAAATATTAATATGATCAAGATTTTTTCCTTCATTTTCTTCATTAACAAGGAGATGTTAATCATGTCATTTATATAATCTGTGCTCACTTATTCATCTTTCAGACCACTGAAGAAACAATTGGTTTGGATTGGAGACTAAATATGATATATGTGCCTGGACAGAATCTTTAAAGTAATGCTACCATAATTTAATTTGCCTTTGTCTATTATTTTAGTTTGAGGTTGAAATAAAATTTACTATTTTAGAAAAGAAAACAAAAATAATCCAATAAAAATAAACTTAGCAGGAAGTGTCTAAATTTTATCTGAAAAGTATGTATGCAATTTTATAAAATAATGTAATGTATTAAAACCTAAAATTAAAAAAATCATATAACCAAATATAAATATTATACAAAAATGTAGAGAAGCTGATCTAGATAAACAAATGAACAGATGATTTATGATAGATATACAGGCACAGAAAAGTTAGTTAGATGGTAGATAAATGGAGATAGATACCAATGAGAGTTAAATTTTGAGAGACTCATCCACTGAGACCTGATGATTGATATTCTCCAGCATCA
>JAQZBX010056716.1:0-18126 GCA_029593785.1 Cabassous unicinctus
GCTCAGACAAGGCACATAGACTCATTTTTTATGCTCTAAGTATAGAAAATTGCTTCATTTCTCAAGTAACTATATACTAGAAACTTGTGGATATCTCAAGAATGCCTTGTAGCTAAAGAAAGTAACATCATTGCCTACTCATTTTGCTTCATTTGCTAGTCTCCCAGTAATTTTGTGCTAACACTTTCATCCCATTTTAGATCCTAGGATAAGATAACAGCCCAGAGCCCTGGAAATGGGCCACCAGTTTGAGGAATGGAGTCCCTTCCCAGGAAGCCTCCCTGATAATGTACATGGTACTTGCATTTCAGTTATCTTTTCAAGCTGCATTCCAGGAACTAAGCTTCAAAAGCTTCTCCTGATTTGTTTATTCTATATTTTAAAGCCCTATCAGCTGTTGTAATAATTTGCAAGATTCCTTTTCTTTTTGGTTAAGCAGGATTCGTGAGCATTACTGGGCCTTTGGGTGGAATCCTTGCTACTTAAAATTCCTGCTACAGGGATTAAAAGAGATAATGCTTGTGAAAGCCCCCATGAAAGCAAATTAAGTCCTATGCTGTTACAATGTTAACTATCATAGCAATAACCACAATCCAGCTGTAATGCAGGCTTTAAAATGCTGATATCCATTTGGATCTTGTCTTTGTACCACTCCCACCACAGGGCCTAGATATGTGCCCCACATGTGGGAGCCCCTCAGAAAAGTTTTGTTTAGACAAATAAATGAACCACTCAAGGACACTGCATGGCTTTCCAAATCGACATCCAAGGGGAAAAAGAAGCTAAGCATGACCATTTAGATAATGAAGAGACTCTGCCAAATATATTGGGGTGCTGAGATGGAACCACTGCAGAGCAAACCATCCTTCTAAAGCTCATTTCTTTGATAATGAAATCTGGCTTACTGCACTCAGTACTGGGGAGTAGGGAGGAGAAGTGCTACAGTTTGGTGGAGGAATTATCTTTGTCCAGAAAATGCAGATCAATCCATAGTGGTGGCTTAGAAAAGAAGACTGCCAGGAAAAGAAAGGGGTGATGCAGTTTGAGGGAGGTTACAATGAAACACACACACACACACACACACACACAGAAAAGCAAAGGTAATCCCCAGCACTGAGCGTTATAAACTCAGGCTTACAACCTGGCTGTGTCTTTCTGTTGGAGGAAGGAGGAGTGGGAAGAGAGAAGTGGCTAAGGAAGGGGTACTGATATGAAATGAATTTCTGAAAAATGCTTTCCTGAGTATTTGCAGAAATAATTTTGGGTCATTAAAAGGGTGATCTATTTTAGGCACTTCCGTGGAAAGAGGGGTATAAAAGGAGGTGGGATGAAAACAGTAAGGTTGGTGGGCGCAGACTGAACAGGAGGCCTCCTTTATCCGACTCAACAGGATGAGAAGGGAAATTCTGGGGCCGCTGCTTGTCACTCAGCAGGGAAGCAAAAGCCTGCTCAGTATTTAACCGGAGGGGATGAGGAAATCCTAACAGTCCCTCTTCTCTCAGGGGTGCGATGGGGTGAGGCCTAGGGGAGAGAGGGAGGACCGCCCGCCACCCGGGCGGTCTGCAGGGCTCCACAGCAGGGAGGGCTCGCTCAGTGACTGCCCGCTCCGCTCCAGAAAATATCGTATTTCTGCCCATCAATCAGCATTAAGCCGCTTCTGGGGCCGAGCCTTCTTCACAGGCAGTTGCCAGTAGCAACAGGGCACACGCTCTGGGCAAACTGCAGCGGGCGGCGGCAGAGTGGGAGGGGCCGCTTGGGCGAGAAGCCCGGAGCTGGGCAGACAAGGTCAGGGGCCGCCGCGTGGGGACCTGGGGGCGATGCCAGATGGGGGCGGGCGCGTCCTGGGGGACTGGCCAGGCAGTGGCCCAGGCCGCTGGCCACTGGGGTGGAGGAAGGGAGGACTGGTTTCTGGTGGCACAGCAATGTCCGTGCCAAGTTCGGCAGCCTCTGATGGAGGCGCCGCGCTCCGCTGGCACCTGGACACAGGAGTCAAGTCCGAAGGGCAGAAGAGGCGCTGGCCCTGCTCTTGGGAGGGCCCGGGTACTCAAGATCCGCCCCCTCCCCTACCGCCTCTCTAAGCCTCCACCCTTCAGGAGTCTCGTGAGGATGCCAACGTGGAATCGTCTGCACGTGTGCGTGTTTTCCTTTACGCGTCCAGCACGAGAGCGACGTCCCACAGGTGGAAAGGAGTGTGGGGAGGAGTAGGGGTATGGGGGGAAAGGGGCGCGGCGACACCGGTAGCGCGGGTGGGTTAGTAGGTGGAAACGCGCACATACAGGTTCCCACCCCGCGCCCAGAATCGGGTGTCCGCGCCTTCAGGAAAAAGAGCCTGTAACCTGGCGCCACCTCCCCGAACTTCTCCCCCTGCCGTTGGGATCCGGTAAGGTGGAAAGGAAGGGCGACCTAGAGGAAGGGCGATAGAGGGCAGAGATGGACCAAGGAGACCAGGGAGGGAAGCGGAGAAGCAGAGAATCGGAAGGGACAAGTGGGAGCGAAGGGACGTGGGGCTGGAGGCCCGGGGCTGCCATGCACCAGGGGCTCCTGGAAGGGCGAGCGGATGGCGTCTCCTTACCTGGCCTGCAGTGGAGCATTTTGCAGCGGGCCGGGGACGAGCCGGGCGCCGTTCCCCCGGGGGCAGACCCTGCCGTGCTGTCACTTCGTGGGCAGCTAGGCGCTGGACACAGAGCCGGGAGTTGGTAAACTTGCCATGTCCTGAGCGTGTGGAGGTGGCCACAGCCCAGCTCGCGCTCAGCAGCCGGCAGCGGGGGAACCTCGAGCTCCCTCGCGCTCCTCTGCTTTGTTGTGCTCCGCCAGTCTGCCTGCGCCCGCCTCCCGGTGTCTCCGCGTCCTTTTGGCCACGGGACGTTTCGCTCGCCTTCGGGGACGCCCCTCGGGTCGGCGGAGCCACTTTCCTCCTAGAGGCGCGCGTTAAACAGCTGCCGGGGAGCGTCCGGCTGGGCTGCGCCGCGTGCGCTCCTACGGGGCGGCTCGGGCCCATAGACTCCCGCCCCCCCAACCTTCTCCCCCTCCCCGCCCCTCTGCGGCCCCCCCATCAGAAGCTGCTTAGGATCGGGCTGTCAAATCCAGCCCATCTGCTGCAATCATAATCAGTCTCAACCCAACGGTTCTGACAAATCTCCGCCTGGAGCCGGAGTTGGGAAGGCCGGCGGATGAGCGGCAGGGAGGGGAAGAAGGGGCGATGGGGACCAAGACGGGAAGCCCAGAAAGAGGTGGCTTCTATTGTCTGCCCGGAACCGAGGAACTGAAAGGGTAAGGGGGGATCCAGAAGGGGTGACAGTACTGCTTTCCTTTCCCTATTCCTAGTAAGAAAAATCAATCCATCCCGGCAGGCCGCCGGGCCCCTCCCCTCCGCACCCCAAACTGCAGCTCTGTCCGGGTGAAACGAATTCCTCTAATGAACTGAACAAACAGGTCCCGCAATCTTATCATATGGCCGACTCAGAGACTGGCACAGATATCCAAATACTGTAATTGGCAGGTAAGAGCTGGAACTAACAGACATTTGTCTGGGGTCAGAAGTTGTTTCCCAAGGACATTAGGGAATAACACTTAAGGAGGGGAAATGAGGTTTCACTGAAGAAGCGGCTAGGTCCTTTGCCCCCTGTTGACATTTCTGGAGATGAAAGGAAATCTGCTTTGGGCAAGAAAATGCTGAACTCAGCGTAGCACCATTTTGAGTTTAAAGAATTTTCATGAAATGTTTTTTCCCCTCATTTCATATCATGGAAATGCTATTTTTTATAAAGAAATGCTATTTCATTAGAAAATAGCTTCTAAAATTGACATTCATCTGCAGATGAATTAAGGTGCTCTTTCCAATAATATACTTTCCAACTATTTAAATGTGTCATTTCAATATAACCACATATATTTGTACTGGCTTACAAAGATGACTCTAAAACAGTTTTTTTAAAAAAATATAATAAAAATAACAGTAGTTCTCAATACACACTAGTAACTCTTAAAGCATGAAAGGATATAATCAATGGGATTGTGCCTGATTTTGTACATTCTTCTGAAGTGCTGAGAAATAGTCAATTACCCAGAATGACAGTATTTGCTGGGGAAATAAGTTATTGGATAAACAAGTCACCTGTTGAAAAGTTGAAGGGGGAAATTTTTCAAACCATTTATTTAAATAGGTATGAGAGCTAGGGAAAAAAAAAATACTTTGGGGAAATTGAATAGTTTTAAATTAGTGTTCAAATCATTCTTTTGCTTTATGCTATCCTTGAGAAGCTCGTGCAAGCCCCATTAAGTACCCACTTATCTAGGCAGACTGTGTCTTCTACTTATTTTATAGCCCAGTGATGCTTACAACAGCACTAAGCAACTGTGGGCATGCCATGAATACTGATGGCTTGAAGTTTTGATTTGTAGATCAGGATAACAGTTGTATACATCCCAATGACTCTACTTGAGGTGAGATAAGGTGGGATTCAAGTGCTACTTTGCCAAGTAAGTAAATGATATGTTAAGGCCAAGTAATATTTGAATGTTTGGAGTTCTTTGTTGTCAATTTGTTTAATGTGTTTATCAATAATAAATGAGTTTTGTTAAAATATAAATTAACATGGTACCCAAAATAAATATTTCAGAAAGGGTCATTTCCACCAGAGCAGGGTATTGGGCCACTGACTCCATTTAAATGACAGTCTCCAGGAGATTGCTCTGGTCCAGGGAGAGAAGTAGTGGGCTGAGAGTTAGACACTGGGCTTCAGGCACTGTGCTGCTCAACAAATGTCTAAGTTCTGCTGTGCTAGTTTCCCATTTTGAATGTTTATTTTTAATTGCATCTGCCCAGGTGATAGTCTACACCAATAGCCCCATCTCCAATCCATCAAGTTTTGGGTTCCACTGGAAGATATGAGTGAGAAAAATCAGGCAAAAAATCTTGATGTTTGTGTTGTTTACATTCTGGAAGGGAAGACAATAGAAAAGAATAAGTAAATTATATTCTGCATTAGAAGGTCATTAGCGCAATGGAAGAAAAAGCAGGGAAGAGTGGGTGCAATGCAAGTCTAAATAGAGTGCTCAGTGAAGGCTTCCCTAAGAATGTGAAGTTTGAGCATATGATTCACAGAGGTGAGGGAGCAGGCAAATCATGCAGATACCTGGGAGGAGATGGTCCCAGAAAGAGGGAAGAGCAGGTGCAGTGGCCATTGGATATACGTGTACCTAGTGTGGCCCAGAAACATCAGTGAAGCAGTAGGAGAGGGGCAGAGGGAGGAGAGAGGGCTAACGGGAGTGAGCTTGGAGGACAGATGATTGGGTGGAACCTAACAGGTTAAACTAGACTTTGGTTCTTACTGTAAGTGATATGGGAGGACATGCAGGGTTCTGAGCAGAGGAGTGGCATGATCAGACTTTTGTTTAATGGACTATTCTGGCTGCCATATTGAGAATTAATTACAGAGAGCAAAGGAAGAACAGGGAGTTCTTTTGGTAAGCTATTAGAAAAATCTAGGTGAGAAATGATGACTTGGACAGAGTGATAGAAAGATATATATTGAGAATTAGTGGAGATTGTTTTGAATTGAGAGTCAACAATATTTGTTCAGGACAGGTGGGTTGAAAGGAAGAAAAGTAAAGAATCCCTCTGATTGACCTAGGCCTTTGGAAGGATGAGTTTCAATGAACTGAAGCGGAGTAGACTATGGGTTGAGCAAATTTTGGTGGAAGAATGAGTTCAGTTTTGGATGTGTTAAGATCAGGATGCCTGTTAAGTTAAATTTAAAAATAGCTAATTTATATAAAACTCTTAGAATAATTCCTAGCTTTAGGTAAGTACTAAATAAATGTTTGTACTGGCGGAGATTGTGTTGGTGGTGGTGGTGGTTGTTATTGATGTTTGCCAACCAAAATGAGATGTTAAGGAAACAGTTAAGTAAATATTCAATTATAGTGTTCAAGATGTAATTTCAGGTTGGAGATGTAAATTTGGGAGTTGTATAGAGTGTGGATGGTTATAAATTAAAGCCATAAGATTGACTAAGAATCCTCAGAGCTGTGAGTACATATGGGAAAAACTATGAAGGAATTTATCAAGGTTACTGTTTAACTTGTCTATTGTCTGTCAATAATGCAACATCCATGAGGGTTATGTCCCAGCATATAGGTAGGGGTCAGACACATGGCAGAGAGTCAACGCATGCTGAATGAAGTAATTAATCAGTGAAGAAATTAAATGCCTTATGCTGCAAAGTGCTTCTCAATTTATGGTCCATGGATATTTTTGTAGGTCCTCTGTTTTGAAATTAAGAAATGTTGAGGTAGGACACAATATCTAAGTGCAAATGGACCTGGAAAGTCTTATTTGTTCCCTTTTATTAGGTATTGTTAAAAGACAAAAGCTCCGTAGCCCATAATCACAACTCATGTAGAGCATACTCTCAGATCATGTTTAATACAATTAAAGTTAGTAGCAAAGAGATAACTCACACACATGTAGAAATCTCACAACTGAATAAAGCAATCTAAGTAAAAAGGCAAAAATATAAATACTTTATCAAAGACGATATAAAATGGCAAATAAGTGCATGAAAAGATGCTTATCATCATTAGTCACTGGGAAAATGCAAGTTAAAATCACAATGAGAATTACACCTATTAGAACTGAGAAACTTAAGAAAATTGACAATACCAAGTGTTAGCAAGGATGGAGATCAACTGAAATTCTCATCCATTGCTGATGGGAATGAAGAACGCTACAGCAAATTTGGAAAACTCATTGGCAACTTCTTACACTTACCAGACCACCCAGCCATCCTACTCCTAGGTATTTACCCAATATAATTGAAAACATGTCCACACAAAGACTGTACACAAATGTTCATAGTAGCCCCAAATCAGAATCAACCAAAATTTCCATCAACTCATGAATATATAAACAAACCATGGAACATCCATCCATACTGTGAAATAACACTCAACAACAAGGAACCCACTGTGGATAAATGCGACTACATGCATAAATCTCAAAGTCATTCTGTTAAGTGAAGGAATGTAGTCTTTTGTGACTGACTTTTCTTTGATTCCATCTGATTCCAGAAAACTCTAGTAACTAAAGCAGGTCAGTGGTTTCTGAGATGGGGGCAGGGGATTGACTACAGAGAGACAAGAGGGAAGTTTTTGGCAGGAGAGAAATGTTCTATATTATGATTATGGTGGTGGTTACACAGCTGTATATATTTGGTCAGCCTCATCAAATTATTTACTTAAAATTGGTGAATTTTATTATATGTAAATTCCACCTTAGTGTAAAGATTTTGTAAAAAGAGTAAAGAGGTTTTTGTAGGGGAATTATAGTGAAAAGGAAGCTCACCTTAGAAATTATCACCATTTTGTATCCCCAATTCAAATGACTGATTCAAATAAAGATGCTAAAGCCATTCATTAAAAGTTTGATGGAAAATACAATATTCATAACAGTGCCAAGTATGTTTTTACTGCAAAGGGAGAAAGTTATCTTGAGCAAGGGAGAGACCATAACCTGACACTTTGTCCCTCCTTATGTGATGCTATATGAGAAGTACACAGCATCAACCATGAAATATTCTTGAAAAAAAAAAAAAACCATGACTCTAATCTAGGCCTTTGGAACACTTTCTAGCACACAGAAAGTATGGAGTATACCGGGAAAAGATAAAGAACATACAAGGAAAAAATGACACATATGCAGAATATGGTAGCTCTAGATCTCTTCAAAGAGTCAAGGTCTATGAAGATAGAGGGACTGTATGAATTGAGAGAGACATGACATAACTCAATGCAGCTAATGGAATTGGGTCTTAATCCAAGAAAAACAGCTATAAGAGACATTTGGGGAATAAATAGAGAAATTTAAATTAAGGGTTTGTATTGAATGAAATAAAGGAATGATTACTAATTTTGCTAGTGGTAAAAATGGCATTGTGGTTATAAAGGAAGTGATTTTATTTTTTAAAGACACATGTTGAGGGACGCAGGTGTGGCTCAATCGATAGAGCTCCCGTTTACCATATGGGAGGCCCGGGGTTCGCTTCCCGGGGCCGCCTTGTGAGGGCAGGCCAGCCCGCGCGGCGCTGTGGGCTGATGCAGCAGGACCTCACATCAAGGGGGAGATAAGCAGACACGGAGAAAACACACAGCGAATGGACACAGCAAACACAAGCAGCAAGGGGGGCGATAAATAAATAAATAAATCTTAAAAAAAAAAAAAAAGACACATGTTGAAATATTTAGTACTGAAGTGTCATGGTGCCTACTATTTACTTAGGAAAAATATGTACAAAGCAAAAATGTTTACATTTCTTGATGCTAAGTTGTGGATATATGGGTGTTTATTGCACTGGTCTTTCAATTTTGTAAATATTTGAAATTTTTCCTAATAAAATTTTAAAAAATACTTCCAAAATACATGGGTCAGGAATTAATTATAAGGGAATTAGAAAACTTATAACATAATGTTTTAAAAATAATATACCATATAGCAAATGTGTATGATGGAACTGAAGCAATACATTGAGGGAAATTAATTTTAGAGCATTACTAGAAATGAAGAAAAATGGAAAATCAATGTGCTAAGCTCCAACAAAAGAAACTAGAATACAACAAAAAGAAAGTAAAAGAAATGATAAAGGTAAAATCAAAGTCTAATCTAATAGACGGTATTAATATACAGGATCAATGAAACTAAAAATTGGCTAGATCAATTAAAGAAGACATAAATCAAAAGCTTTAGGAATGAAAAAAGGCTACATAGCTAAGGATACAATAGAGATTTTAAAAATAATAGGGCTATTTTGCTATGAACCATTTTATGGCAATACATTTGAAAAAATAGGTAAAATGATCAATTTCTTAAAATAGAAACTTTTTAATAAAACTCACTCAAGAACCAAGTGAAACTTGAACAAACAGTCAAAAAATATTCACCGCTGCATAACCAACAGGCCCAGATATTTTAAAATATCTTTATTAAGCAATAATTTACATAAGAGTCACCTATTTAAATTGTTTTTAGCATATGTGTAGTTGTGCAATGTCACCATTATCTAGGTTTAGAACATTTTAATACTTCAAAAAGAAACCCCCATGTGGACGTATGTTTTCATTTCACCTGGATATATACCCAGCAGTGGAATTGCTAGGTTATATGATAAATCCATGTATAACATTTTGAGGAACTGCCACACTGTTTTCCAAACCAGCTACTCATTTTACATTTCTACCAGCAGTATAAGACGGTTCCGGTTTCTCCGCATTCTTTCCAATACTTATTATCTTCCTTTTGGTTATAGCCTTTCTAATGAGTATGAAGTGTTTTCTCATTGTGGTTTTCATTTACCTTTTTCTAATGGCTGGAGATTTCCAGCATCTTTTCATGTAGTTATTGGCCATTTGTGCATCTTCTCTAGAGAAACGTCTATTCAAGTCCTTTGCCCATTTGTTAGTGTATTTTTGTTGTTGTTGTTTTATTGTTGAGTCCTGGACCCAGATGTTTTTAAGGCTATATTTACAAAACATGAAAAATTAAAAAAACATAATAATACATATCTTAAAGAAAAAGTTCTAGAGAATAGAAAAAAGAAGAAGGGAAGAACAGAAAGGAGGAAGAGAGGGGAAGAGAAAAGAGAGGAGGAGAGAAGGGGGTGGGGAGAGAAATGGCAGAACAAGGAGGAAAGGTTAGGGAAGGTTTTTATGAGTTTAGAATAACCCTGATACTAAAAGTAAACATAGACCATATGTTAACACACATTGATGAATGACTATAGGCACAAAAGTCCTAAATAAAACTAAATCCATTAATGTGAAAAATCATATAGTGCCAATAATAATGGTAATAATAATATGGCATGACCAAATAAGGTATAGCCTGTAATACTACAAAGATGATTGGGCCCTGGAAACATCTAAGAATTTAATTTTCCATTTTGGAAGATTAAATAAGATTTAAAAATAGATATAATTTCAATAGATGCAATAGAACAGTTAATAAAACTCAACATTTACTCATGATTTTAAAAACCAGTAACACAAATCCTTCACAAACCAGGTAGAAAAGGGAACTTCCTTAGCCTGATAAAAGAGTATTTACCAAAAAACCTATAGCACACATCCTACCAAAGTCTGAAAATTAAAAACATCTCCTTTAAAGTTCTGCTCTAGACAATGTTGCCACTACCACTATTTCTATTCAATATTTCTTAAGGGACCCAGCTGGAGCAATAATATAAAGAAAAACAAAAAACAAGAGGTACACAAATTAGACAGGAATAAACAAAACTGTCATTATTGATATTCAATATTATTACCTCTATAGAAAATTGAAAAGAGAACTAGAGATACATTATCAGATATATAAAGAGAGTAGCAAGTTTACTGGATAAAAGAACAATATATTCAAACTATAGTGTCTTTTGTCCCTACATACACGCAAAAATATTACAAAGGTAAAGTTTGTAGACCATTCCATTTTGAATAAAATTTAGAACGTGCCTAGGAATTAATCTAAAGAAGTGAAACATCTTCATAGAGAACATTTTGTTGAAGAGCTATACTGATGGATTAGAAGACTCAATCTCCCTACTTAATCTTTAAATGTAAAACATTATGAGTCAAAATCCCAGCAGTTTTATACACAGAACTTTGCAATATAATTCTGAAATTTCTTTTAAAAGAGAAAAGGGTGCCAAACAAGCAAATAATCTTTAAGAGTGACTACCCTAACATTCCCAGAAGATCCAGGCATGCTACTATATAAAGCCAGGTAATTCAACAGGCAAGTAAGAAAAATAAATGGAGCAATGGAACAGAAAGGGGACCTAGAAACAAGCCTACACATATGAAATTGAGGTGTATGTCAGAAATAGCATCATTAATAAATGGGAAATAAATGGACTCAATAAATGGACTACTGAATAAGTGGTGCTGGGTAAACTTTCTATCTGAATGGAAAAGACAAAATTAGAACCCAATCTTGGGCCAGTCACAAAAAATAAACTCGGCTTTAAAACTAAATGTGAAAAGCAAATCTACAAAACTTAAAAAAAAATGCAAGGAAACTACCTCCATATCCTCAGATTGCAATGTATAATAATGATGTATTTCACTACCTTAAAACTTTGAGCCACTCTGCTAAAAAGAAATACCATAAACAAATGAACATCAAGGCTCAGACTAGATGAATGTATTTGAAACATATATATCTTAAAAAGAATCATTATCCAAAATTTGTAAAGGCCTACAAATCAGTTAGAAAATTTAAAAAAGAAAGAAAAAGAAAAAAGGAAAGTATATAGTCAGTTCACAGAAGATAATTAAATGGCAATAAATAAAGCAGTTCAATCCCAATAGTAATTGGGGAAATGCAGATTAGAACAATAATGAGATACTAGTTCACGTATAATATAATTGCAAAAAATTCTGATTACAATGATTTGGCTAGAGTGTGTATAAACAAGAATGCCTACATATTGCAGGTGTGAACAATTTGGCCCTAACTGGAAAATTTGAAAGTGCTCATATTCTAAGACACAGCAACTCCATAGTAGGATTGATTTTATAAATCCAATATAACATGGATAATTTAGCCTGATGAAAAAAAGTTGAAAAAGAATGTTACAGACCAATATCACTATATAAGAATAACAAATATGATCAAAACCTATACAATGTCACATTAAAAAAATACATCAGATAGTACTACAAGGTGTTAAGAAAGTGGTGATACATGGGGAAATAATAACCGATGAAATTTATAGACTACAGTTAATAATATTTTAATGTTTTTGTAGCAAAAGCAAAGTTGGTACTATATTAATGCTAAAGGTCAAAAAATAGAATATGGAGTTTGGTTTTGTGAGATATGAATATTATTAACCATTTTTTTCTCTTCTTCATTTTTTTCATTAATAGGAAGACCTTTACTGTGTCATAACTAATCTGTGTTCATCTGTGTATCTTTCTGAACACTAGAGGTACAATTGAGTGAGTAGTTGGAATTAGATGAAATAAAATCACCTGGACAGAACTTTTTAGATTTGCTTCCATAACTTGCTGAGCTACCTCTTTCTGTTATTTTATTTTTTTGAATTTGAAATAAAATTATTTAAAAAAATACCTCATGAACAAGTGACATTAGTCCAGGAATGCAAGTTTGGTTCAATATTAGTTAGTGTTTTACTATTTCGTATTAATAAATCTAATGAGAAAGATGAAAATGATTTTCATCAACATTTGCAAAGTCTTTGACAAAAATTTAACACCCTTCCTGATGAATAGCCCAAGAAGAGAGGTTGATGCATATTCTCTTAACATGATGAAATACACACACACATACTATTTAGTGTTAAGTAAAATAAAATGGCTACATGCATTGGATATTGCCGGGAGGGACCCCTTGCTGAGAAAGGATTTTCCAGAAGACATAAGCAATTTATTGGCAGGAACTTTCTGAGAAAATGAAACAATCGAATATACCCTTCAGAAATGTAGATAAACACCTGGGGATAAACCAGTTTATGTTCAGTAGAAATAGCTTATCAAGCATACCATACTCATCAATATATATCTGCTCCCCACTTTGTAAGACCCCTCTATGTAAAATGGAATCTTGACATCAGCCAATCAGAACATTTCCTCACTTGTTTAAGCATTTGCCCATATAAGCTCTCCCTCTCGACCACCCCCCACCTTACTGGAGCTCCTTTTCATGCAGTTTGGCTGCTGCCAGATTTATGAATTGCAAACTGCTCAAATAAACTCCATTCCCACAATCAATACCTTGTCTAGTATTTTTCACAGTACATACGTACTTACAGTTGTTTAAATTGGTGCAATTATATAAAAACTTATAGAAGAAAAATCAAGTAAAAGCATAAGAAATAGAAAATAAAACATAAAAACTGTATTTGCAGGTGACATGGTAATATATCTGGAAAATGAGGAGAGTGATAAAAAGTAGCTCCAACAATGAAAGAATTCAGATTCAGTAAAACATTGTATAGAGAAATTAATTGCCTTCATACACTCAAAGAGTAGACTCAGAGCATATACTGGTTTTGAAAATCTCATATATTAGCAACAAAGAAGATAAGATAGGAAAACATATGAAGAAATGTACAAAACCTATATGAGGAAAACTTTAAAATCCTGAAACTCATGAAAAATAAATTGGAAGGAATGGAAGACATTTCCTATTCTGGGACAGAATGACTAAACATTACAAAGATGTCAGTTTTAAGATAATTTCTAAAGTTAACAAAACCCCCAATAAAAATACTAACAGTTCCTTTTGGACTAGATGAGTTAATACTAAAATTCATGTGTAAAAACTTGGGAAGAATATCCAGTAAAACAATGAAAGGTAAATTTTGTGAGAGGAAAACAGTTCTACATACAGTAAAAATACTATAAAGCTTCTATAATAAAAACTGTGTGCATGAATAGACAACAGGGCAGGTAAATAGGGCAGAAATAGATTAGAAAGTCCAGAAGTAGACTGAAGTAGATAAGGAAATTCACTATATGATAAATGTCGCATCTCAAAAATACAAGATCAAAGATGGGCTTTTGAAAAAATAAATGGTATGGGAACAACCAGTTGGCTATTTGACAAAAAGAAAACACTAAATTCATACCTCAAACCATACATAAAAATAAACTCCAAATGGATCAGGAATCTAAATGTAAAAAGTGAAAATATGCAAGTAGAAAACTTGTGAATTCCTTTATAACCTGGGTTAAGAGGATGGTTTCCTAACAATGATTCTAACTCCACAAGCAATAAAAGAAAAGAAATGATTTTACATATATATATATATATATATATATATATATATCATGGTGTATTAGTTTCCTATTTGCTGCTGTAACAAATTGCCACAAATTTAGTGCCCTGAAATAATGCAAATTTGTTCTCTTACACTTCTACAGGTCAGAAGTCCAATGAGTTTCCCTGGGCTAAAAATCATGTCAGCAAGGTTGCATTGCTTTCTGGAGGCTCTAGGAAAGAATCCATGTCCTTGCTTTCCCAGCTTCTAGAGGCAGCCCACGCTGCTTGGCTCATGGTCCCCTTCTACCATCTTCAAAGCCAGCAACATTGCCTCTCTCTTACCCTTTGACCACAGCCAGGAAAGATTCTCTTAACAGCCCATGTGATGATATTGGGCCCACCTATATAATCCAGAATATACTTCCCATCTCAAGGTCCTTAACTTAATCATACTTCAAGTTACTTTCGCCATGTTCTTACCTGCCATGTTTTTGACGGGTTCTGAGGTTTAGGACATGGACATCCTTGGGAGGCCATTATTCTGCCTACCACATGTGGTTAAATAAATTAGTTAATTAAAATCAAAGGACCACTGACAAACCTGGAGGAAATATTTGTAATATATAATAAGAGCTAATATTCCTAGTAAATGTATAAAGAACTCTTTTTAAGTGAGGGGAAAATACCAAAGCCCCAAAAGAAAAATGGTTATAATTTATGGACAATCTATAAAATGATATGATAGTGGCTTTTGAAAATGTTCAAGTTCACTTTTAATTAGGGAAATGCAAATTAAAACTACACAGATATGAATGGCTCCACACCAATCAAGATGGCAGAGTGAGAAGCTTCAGGGCTCTGTTCCCCAGAGAAGCTTTAAACAACCAGCAAGAACTGGCAGAACTTTCTTTCTCAAAGCTCCAGAAAACAGACTGTATTAATAGGGCAAGTGCGAATCAAGAAAAAGGCTATTTAAAAACCGTAGGATTTCCTGGCTCCCTGGATGGACCATCCCCTACCACTCACCAGATGGGCATAGAGCCAGTGCACCCTCCCAGTGCAGGCCCCATTTCCAGAGAGAGGAGAGTAAACCTCGTGCACATTCTGGAAGCCTGTATGTTTGGCCCAAACTGTCTGGTGGTGGCCTGAAAGACTTGCTGTCTCAGAACTTGCCCTGCATGTAGAAGGTGGTCTGTAGAGCTCTCCTACAGAACCTTGTAGGAGAGCAGCCAAGTTAGCTGCCTGAAGCAAGGGATTGGTGGCTATAGAACATATAGTACATTGTCTGGGACTATGAGGGAACTGGTTCCTACAGAAGAGGGGGCTTATATATCCCCTGTAAATGGGGGGACTCCTGGGGATTCCTAGGGTCAAACATGCATGCTCAAGACAAGAGACCTGTATAAAGGATCAGAGCAGTCCTTTTGCTTTGGCCTGGAGCTATTCTCTAAACTCACTGTATGGATAAACCCTGAAGGATAACACTGGCATGGGTCAATCTGCAAAGACTGGGAAAGGTGTTTCCTCTTTTCCCTTCTTTATTTGTAAGCTCCTAGCATTCAAGGAAAGCTCAGTCATAACACTAGCTGAATAAATGCTTAAGGAACAGATGTCTCAGAGGCTAAATTTCAGCAATAAAACATTGAACTATCAACATTTCCAGGTTTCATCAAAAGATTGCAAAACATACAAAGAAACTGGCCCAGACAAAGAAGAAGATTAAAGCATTAGAAACTATCAGTTAGAAGGATCAGACTTGGGACATTCCAGAAAAAGACTTAAAAATTGGTCCTACGATGCTTAATGTATGTATAATTTTCAGTTAGCTTGACTGTAGAGGTGTGGAAATGGATAGAGTTGATGTTAACACATTTTAGTGAGTATAACCAACATGGCTGGTTTATAAATGGGATTGTGCTGAAAGGGGTATTCTAGGGATGTAAAAGTCAATTGAAAGAAAGCTAGAGGATAATCTAGGGACTGTGAACCCTGAGTTGGATGAGGATTTTGGTTAATAGTACAAATACAAGAATGTTCTATGAACTAGAACAAATGTACATCACTATTACAAGGTAGTAAGAATATAGTGGTACATGGGTAAAATACAATCAGTGTAACTTATGGACTATAGTTAACAGCAATAATGTAATATTCTTGCATCAATGTCAAAGAAGGTACTATATCAACTCAATAATAGGGTGTTATGGGATGATTTTTTGGACTACGGAAAATGTTCAAAAGTTTACTTGGGTGATGGCTGCACAACTCTGATAAAAGTGAGAGCCACTGAATGTACACTTTGGATAGAATGTATAAGGCATGGGACTGTAGAACACAGTGAACTGTGTGATGGAAGATGGACTGTGGTTAACAGTACACATATGAGTGTTCTCTCATGAACTATAACAAATGTACAGTACTAATACAAAGCACTAATAATAGGGAGTATATGGAAGAAACATTCCAAGTGTATGGAAAAATATACAATACTAATACACAGTGTTAATAATAGGGGGTGTATGGAAAAATAATACCAAAATAGACCATATTAGTATTAATAGTCTGATCATATTCTTTCATAATCTGTAACAAACGTTCCACAACAATGTAAGGTGTTGATGGAGGGGTGATATATGGGAATTCTGCACATTATGCATGATTGTTTTGTAAGCTCACAAATTCTCTAATTAAAAAAAAAATGGTCCTAAACATGCTCAGTGAGCTAAAAGAAAACATGGACAATGAAATTTTGAAATTTCCTGGAAGTGTTCAACAGCAGATTGGAGCTGGCAGTGAACCTGAAGATAAGATATTTGAAATCATCCAGATTGAGGAACAGAAGAAAGATAGATAAAAAGTGAACAGAGCCTGAGGACCCTGTGGGACACCATCAGACATACCAATAATAGCCATTGTGAAACTTCCAGAAGGAGAGGAAAGAGAGAACGAGGCAGAGAGAATATTCAAAGAAATAATGGCTGAAAACTTCCCAAAATTAATGAAAGACATGAATATGCACATCCAAGATGCTCAATGGACTTAGAATAGGTTAAACCAAAATAGACTCACACCTTGGCACGTCATAACCAAACTGTTGAATGCCAAAGATAAAGTGGATTCTGAAAGTTGCAACAGAGAAGCAATATGTCACATAAAAGGGAGCCTCAATAAGTTTAAGTGCTGATTTCTCATTGGAAACCACCATGGAGGAAAGAAGGCAGTAGGATGGCATATTTAAAGTGCTGGCAGCAAAATATTGCCAACTAAGAATTCTATGTCTGGCAAACTTTCTTTCAAAATTTAAGGAGGTGTCAGGTAAACCAGAGCTGAGGGACTTCATCAACACTAGACTATCCCTACTAGAAATGTGAAACGGCATTCTCCAGGTTGAAAGGAAAGGACACTAGACAATTTACTGAAGCCATATGAAGAAATAAAGATCTCCAGTAAATATAATACCATGGGTAAATATAAATACCAGTATTATTGTATTTTTTTATTTGTAACACCACTTTATATTTCCTACAGTATCTAAAAGACAAATGCATAAAATACAATGATAATTCAATGGTTTGAACTTATAATATAAACTAAATATGTAATTTGTGACAAAAGTTACATAAAGGTGGGAGATGGAAGAGTATAGGAACATAATTTATATTTGCATTTGAAGTTAAATTTGTATCAAAGCAAACAAAATTGTAATAGATTTAGGATATTAAATTTAAGCCCCATGGTAACCACAAAAAATTTCAGTAAATATGCAAACTCATAGGATAGAAAGTAGAGTACAGATTACTAGAGGTGAGATGCAGAGGCATTAATGAGTGTAGGATTTCTGTTTGGAGTAAAGGGAAAGTTCTAGCAATGGATGGTGGTGAGTATAGTGTAACATTGTGAATGTGTTTAATTCCACTGAATATTATGCTTGGGAGGGGCTGGAATGGGAAGTTTTATGTTGTATATATGTTTCCACAATTAAAAAAAAGAAAGGAAGAAATTAAAAAGTTAATGGCAGTTAAATGCAATAGAGGATACTGAATGGGATCTAAGAATGGAGAATAGCTCCAAAGAAAATTATTGGGGCATAAGAAAAAATTGGAATATGGAATGGAAGCTATATATCAATGTTAAATTTCTTGACCTTGATAACTACACTTAAGGTGATTACATAAGTGAGTATCCTTGTTTGTCAGAAATGTACGTGGAAGTATTATGTGTTCAAGGAGTATAATGTGTGCAACCTGTTCTCAAATATTCAGAAGATGGATGGATGGATAGATAGATAGATAGATAGATTTTAAAAGTGGCTAAATGCTGTTAATATTGGTGGATCTGGGTATCTGGGG
>JAQZBX010056717.1:0-18131 GCA_029593785.1 Cabassous unicinctus
ACTGTTGAGTTCATCAATTTCTTCTTTCATCCAGGTAGGCTGTTTGTGAAAATCTAGAAATTTGTCCATTTCCTCTAAATTATCATTCTTGTTGGCATATAATTTTTCAAAGTATCCTCTTATGATAGTCTCTATTTCTGTGGAGTCAGTATTGATATCCCCTTGCTCATTCCTCATTTTGTGTATTTGTGTCTGTTCTATCTTTTTCTTTTTTTGTGTGGCTAAGGCTTTGTCAATTTTATTGATCTTCTCAAAGAACCAGCTTTTGGGTTTATTTTTTCTAATGCTTTCTTATTCTCTGTTTCATTTAGTTCTGCTATAATCTATTTCCTTCTTTCTACTTCCTTTAGGTTTAGTTTGTTGTTGTTTTTCCAATTCTTCCAGGTGTGCAGTTAGGTCTTCAATTTTATCTCTTCTTTTTTAATATATGTATTTATGGCTATGAACTTCCCGCTCAGACACATTTGGCTGCATCGCATAGGTTTTGATGTGTTGTCCTTTTCATTCGTTTCAATGTAGTTACTGATTTCTTTTGAGATTTCCTCCTTGACACACTGTTTATCTAAGAGTCTGTTGGTTAACTTCCATATCTTTGTGCCTAATCTGTTTCCTCACCCTTAGTGATTTCCAGTTTCATTCCATTGTGGTCAGGGAAATTACTTTGTATAATCTCAATCTTTCTGAATTCATGGAGAGTTTTCCTGTGGCCTAGCATGTGGTCTATCTTTGAGTCTGATTTCTGTGCACTTGAGAAGAATGTAAATCCTGCTGTGTTTGGGTGTAGTGTTCTGTATATGTCTATTAGGTCAAGGTCCTCTAATGTATTATTCAGAGTCTTTGTTTCTTTATTGATTTTCTGTCTAATTGTGATAAAGGTGTATTAAAGTCCCCCACTATAATTGTAGAGGTACTTATTTCTCCACTTAGTTTTTCCAGAGTTTGCCTCATGTATTGTGAGGCACCCCGATTAGGTGCATAAATATCAAACAAAGCCATATAAGAACAGTATTACTTCTTGGGCCCTTGTGGAGCCTCTCAGCCCGCTTGTGTTCATCAATCAATTACCCTGCAGTTTCTATCTGCAGGTTTTGAGGCAGATTTTAGGGATTAAACTAACAAAAATTTTTTTTTGTAAAATAGGGGACCTAAATAAGGCCTTTTCTAGACCACCTCCTCTACCGAGGGGATCCTAAATAGACTGGAAACTAATCAAGCACTTCCCATTTCCTGGCCTCCCCAGCAGAGCTGAAGCTCTGATGCTTGTCAGTGTGGAATAATAAAATTGGCTGACTCCTCCCCATCTGGAGCCAAGCCTCAGTATCACGGGGCTGTTAGGTAAATCAGGCTTCATCAGTAGATTCGCCTCTCCCCTCAGCCTGGTGTCACTTCAAGCTGGCTTATTTTTTCCCCAAAGCTGTGAGAGGTCCAGGCAACCAAATGCACAGAAAGGAAACTCCTCTCCACCTTCTGTCAGAACATTCTCACACTTGGAGAATGCTCCCTCTCACTGGGTTGCCAGCAGAGTTGGGGCGTTACCCTGAGCAGCTAGGTAAATCTGTCTTCCTCAGCAGATTTGCCACTCCCCTACCCTGCTGCCTCTTCAAGCCAGGTATTTTGTTCTCCAAAACCATAAGGGGATCCAGGCAGCCAAATCCACAGAATGGAAACCCCTCTCAACCCTCTGCCAGAACAGCCCTACTCTTGGAGAATGCTCCCTCTCACTGGTTTGCCGACATGAGTCGTGGCTCATCCCAGCATTTTTCCCTGAGTGTGGGGCTGAGGCCTCTGTGTCAACTACCACAGCCA
The DNA here is from genome assembly GCA_029593785.1 of Cabassous unicinctus. Classification (NCBI taxonomy): domain Eukaryota; kingdom Metazoa; phylum Chordata; class Mammalia; order Cingulata; family Chlamyphoridae; genus Cabassous; species Cabassous unicinctus. The sequence goes on from JAQZBX010056717.1 coordinate 1,807, forward strand.
GGGGAAAAACTCACAATTCTTTCTTTAGCAATCTACCTCATCATCCAGTTTCCTCCAAAATAACGACCCCAAGGTTCTCACTATGTGGGCCCCTAGCACAGGAACCTCAGGCAGGATCCTGTCCCCAATCAGCCATCTTCTGAGACTGAGTTGGTGAGTGCCCTTCTAAACCAATGCCAGCTTGCCCCTCCTCTGTAGTACATTTTAAACTCAGGTACTGTGATTCCTCAAATTTTCTTTTTCTCTTTAAATATATCTTTGCCTCCTAGGTGACCCTTGCCCTTCTAAATAAATTTCATTGGCATTTATGGCTATGAATTTCCCTCTCAGTGCTGCTTTTGCTGCATCTCATAGGTTTTGATATTTTTTGTTATTTACATCTGTTTCAAGATAGTTTTTCATTTCTTTTGCAATTTCCTCCTTGACCCTCTGATTGCCTAAGAGTATGTTAACTTCCATATCTTTCTGCCTACTCTCTTTTTTTGTCCCTTACTGATTTCCAGCTTCATTCTCTTGTGGTTAGAAAAATTACTTTGTATAATTTCAGTCATTCTGAATTTATTGAGAGTTGTTCTGTGGCCTACCATGCAGTCAATCCAGGAGAATGATCCACGTGAACTTGAGAAGGATATATATCCTGTTGTATTTGGGTGCAGAGTTATTTATATGGCTAGTAGGTCCAGATCCTTTAATGTATTATTCAAGTTCTCTCTTTCTTTCTTTATTCCCTGTTATAATGGTGTATTAAAGTCCCCCCACAATAATTGTAGAGGTATCTATTTTTCCACTTAGGTTTTCCAGTGTTTGCCTCAGGTATTTTGAGGTGACCTGATTAGGTTCATAAATATTTATGATTGTTCTTTCTTTCTGAGAATTTATCACTTTTATTAATATGTAGTGTTCTCCTTTGTCTCTAACAATAGATTTTATTTAAAGTCTATTTTGTGTGATATGAGTGTAGCTACTCCTGCTCTTTTTTATTGTTTGCATGCAAAATTGTTTTCCAATTTTCATTTTTAGCTTCCTTGCATCCCTGGGTCTAAGGTGAGTTTCTGGTAGATAGCCAATAATTTGTCATATTTCCTTTTCCATCCTGCCAATCTGTGTCTCTTGATTTGAGAATTTAATCCTATAACATTCAATGTTATTTCTGTCAAGGAATTATTACATTAGCCATATTTCCTTTAGGTTTATATATGCCATATGTTGTTTTTATTTCTCTTTTTACCTTTTTAGTTGTTGTTGCACTGTACTCCAACTCTCTCTCTCTCCTGCTTTTTCCTTTTAACATGCTGAACTCCCTTTAGTATTTCTTGAAATGCAGATTTCTTATTGATATACTCTGTTAATTTCTATTTACCTGTGACTAAATTGAACTCTACCTCATTTTTGAATGTCACCTTTGTTGGATAGAGAATTCATGGCTAGAAGTTTTTTTCTTTTAGGACTTTCATTATGTCATACCATTGCTTTCTTGCCTCCATGGTTTTAGATGAGAAATCAGCACTTAATCTTATTGAGGTTCCCTTGTATGTGGTGGATCTCTTTTCTCTTACTGCTTTCAGTATTCTCTCTTTGTCTTGTGCATTGGGCAATTTGATAAATATGTGTCTAGGAGTAGGCCTGTGAGTGTTTATACTGTTTCAGGTGTTGGCACTTCCTGGACATGTACATCAGTATCCCTCAGTAGAGTTGGGAAATTTTCAACCATTATTTCCTCCAATACTCCTCTTGCCCCCTTTCCCTCTCTTCTTCTTCTGGGATACCTATAATGCATATGTTTGTGCATATCATGTTGTCATTCAAATTCCTAAGTCCCTGTTGGATTTTCTGTATCTTTTATCTATCTGTTCTATATGTCTGATTTCAGCTGTAATATCTTCCGCATCACTGATTCTTTCCTCTGTGAGTTCAAATCTGCTGCTATGTGCTTTCTGTGTATTTTTTTATTTTTTGCATTTTCCCATTCATCACCATCAGGTGTGTTGTCCTTTTATGTCTGTTTACAATTTCTTCAGTATGTTCCCACAGTGTCTTCTTAATATTCTTTATCTCTTCCTTCATTTCATTGAGTTGATTCTTGATATTTATTTGGACATCATTGATTAGTTGTTCCACATTCTACACCTCCTTTTTTATTTTAGTTTTTTAAACTTGCCATGTGTTCCTGTTTCTTAATATGGCTTGTAATTTTTGGTTGGTGTCAGGGCATCTGTTTATCTTGATGGGCTTATTTGGTTGGTTAGCATATCTTTCTATTCTAGGGTTATATTTTGTTGTTTCTTTTTGTGTGGTAAGGTTAATTTTTTATACTTGATTCCTCTTATTCTATATTCTTGCAGTTGTATGTATTCCCTTGGGGAAAAAAAATAGGACCAGAGAAATGGGGAGAGATAAGAAGAGAAAGAGAGTAATGGTAATATGATACTAAAAATGTTAAAAGAGGATCTGTGCAAGAGCTAGGAAACAAGATAACATGAGTGAAAAATAAAAAATGCAAAGGAAAAAGAATAAAAAGATATGGAATAGAAAAGATAAAACAAAAAACAAATAGAGGGAAAAATAAAATGAATTAAAAGGCAGGACAGATGAGTAGGAAAAAATACAAGTAGAAACAAAATAGAGAAAAAAATAGAAGGAATTAAAAGGCCAGACAGATGAGAAGAGAGTAGAAGGAAATAAAAAAAGGAGAGAGAGAAAAGTAAAAATTTTGACCAAAGAAAACATGATGGAATGAAAGAAACACAACAGAAGACAGAAAAATGAAGGAAAGTAGGAAAACAAAATAGGTAAAAAAAAATAAGTAGTAGAAGAAGAGCAAACAAAGAACGGGAAAACAGCAAACAAGAAACAAACCAGCAACAAAGAAGCAACCCAGGAAAAACAGCCTTCCCTCTTAGGACCCTAGAGAGCTTCTTAGGCTGGTGGTGATCATTAATTAATCACCCTGCATCCTGCCCTCTGCAGGTGATGTATCCAGTTTTAGCAAATAAAATGAAGGAAAAAGAAAAAAAATCCAGGAAACCACAAAGCCAACAGCAAAAACTCAGTCTGTTTGTTCCCATATCATAAGGTGCCAGCTGATTTCCTTAACTATCCCTTTATCCCTTCTCTTATGCAGTATCAGGATTTGAACCAGTGACTTTCTACATGCAAGGCAGGAATTCCACTGCACTACAGTAGCTATATAGACTAAAACAAGCTTTTGAAAGCTTATTGGGCATTTCCTGCCCCTGTTTCCCTTTTGCAAGATGGACTTTTAATAGTTTTCAATGGCTGGTTTGTTTCTTTGCCTGTCAATAACCCTCCCTCATCAAATTCCTCTCTCCCAGGGCAGATGGGTGTTACAGCCTGCCTGAGGAGATTCCTCTCTCCTCTCACCATGGGACCACCTCAGTGCTGGCTAGTATTCTCCCCAAGATTCAAAGGTGGATCTTGTGTCCAAACCCACAGAAAGGAAACCATTCTCCACCATTAGCCAGTCTTGTTTCCCTCCCAGAGAATACTCCCTCCACTCAGCTCATTGGTGAGAGCCAGGTGGTCCACAGATGCTATTTGCCTTTAAAGTTAGGCTTAGCCACCCACTGTTTCCAGCCACAGGGTTGAACAACTCATGGTTGTCTCTTGCACATTTTATCTCTCTGTACAGCTTCCTTCAGATCAATGCCCTGAAGCCTCCTGCTCTGTGGATTCCCAAAAGAGCTCACTCGTGTAAGACTTTGACCCTTCTCTCCTTTTTTCATGAAAAAAGCTGGGCAGTGTCTACCTACAATGATGTTCTTTTCCTGGTAATTCCAGTCTTTCAGTGTCAACCTATTGGTATCCTTTGGCCTAAGGTGATTCTCTTGTTGACAGTATATAGATGGCTCCATATTTTCTATCCATTCCACCAGTTGGTGTCTTTTGATTGAGTTAAATCCATTAGCATTCAATGTTATTACTATAAAGGCAGTTCCTATGTCACCTAATTTGACCTGTGGGTTTTTTCAGTCAAATTTTATTTTTATCACCCCTTTAACACTTTTTGTTACTTTTACTGATATAATGTTCATTTCTAGACTCTCTTCCAAGCATTTCTCTCAGTATCTTAAATACATGACACCACTGCCTTCTTGCCTACATGATGAGAAATCAGCATTTAATCTTATTGGGTGTGCATTGTAGTTTATCCATCATTTTTCTCTTCCTGCTCTAAGAATTCTCTCTTTGATATTCTGATTTCTATGTGTCTTGGAGTTGGTCTATTCAGATTTATTCTAATGGGAATATGTTGTGCTTGAACATGGATACACATATCTTTCAATAGGGTTGGTAAATTTTCTATCATTTCTTCTTATATTCCTTCTGCCCCCTTTCCTTATCCTCTTCTTCTGGGACAGACACAATACTTATGTTTGCAAATCTCTTAATCTAATTTTGTTCCTTGAGACCCTGTTCAATTTTTTTCATTTTTTCTTAATCTGTCCTTTTGTATGTTCACTCTCAAAGTCCATGTCTTCAAGCATACTGAGCTTTTCTTCTGCCTCTTCCAGTCTGCTGTTATGTGCCTCCAGTGTATTTTTTAAAAAAAGATTTATTCATTTATTTCCCCCATTCCTGAGATGGCTCCCACATCTGTCTGCTCATTATTTTGTATTTGTGTCTGCTCACTGTGTCTGGTCATCTTCTTTAGGAGGTACCTGGAACTGAATCCAGGACCTCACATGTGGGAAATGGGCACCCAATTGCTTGAGACACATCTCCTCCCTGCTTGTTGTTTCTTCTCATTGTGTCAGCTCATTTCATCATCTTGTTGCATCAGCTCATATTCTTTACGAGCTTCTGGGAACTGAACACAGGACTCCCACATGGGAGGCAGGCAACCAACTGATTGAGCTCCATCCACTTCCTCCAGTGTATGTTTTATTTAATTTATTGTGCCTTTCATTCTATATGATCTGCTATTTTTATATGTATGCTTCTTTCATTCCCATAGATTTGCTATTTTTATATGTATGATTTCAAATTCTTTGTGCTCACACAGTGTCTTCTTCATATCTTTAACCTCTTTAGCCATCTTATTGAATTTACTAAGATTTGTTTGAACATCTATGAGTAGTTCTCTCAACTGCTATATGTCATCTGGAAGCTTATATTTTTCCTTTGATTGTGCCATGTCTTCTGGTTTCTTTGTATGTATTGAAATTTTTTGTTGGTGTCTTGGCATCAGGATAACTAGGTGTATTTTTTCTAGGTACAGATTCTCTCTTAAGTTTAGGGATTCCTTGCCCTTTCTTCCTTACTGGTTATGTAGTAAGGAACCAAAACAGCCTCTTCAACAAGTTTTGCTCGGAGAACTGGATATTCATCTCCAAAAGAAACATGAACCCTATCTCACATCATATACAAAATTAACTCAATATGGAGAGATGGGGGCAAGCAAGTGGCTGAGTAAGGTATTCAAACAGTCAGCTCATCCTACAGGGCAGGTAGCAATCTAAACAGAGCTATCTAAAGCATATGTTTGGGGTCTCAGGAGACCAGAAGAGCATCCTATAACATTCTTGAAAGAATGGAAAGAGGAGAATATCCATCTGCATTGAAGATTTGTGATTACAGCACTCCACACTGTGGAGTTGGTAAGCTGTGGAGGGTGAAGCTGTCCACATTACCCCTGGAACTGATGAAGCTTCTCCCAACTTTCTCCTCTGCCAGGGTAAGGACAGTGCTGCAGCTGTGTATAGTAAAGCAGTCTGTGAAGGGCAAGACAGTCTGTATTGCACAGAGAGACTGATGAATCTTCACACCCCTTCCTCTGATGCTGAGGGTGTGCATGGAGTTGCAGATATCATCAGGAATCTCTGCCATAAGTTTCCAAAATGACGACAGTTGCTCAGATAGACTGATGTATCAAGGGTCCTTCTGCTCCTCTGCCAGGGGTGGCGATGGACCCTTTAGCATGCCCCAAAATCTAAATGGTTTGGGCAATTGCCCTGGGAGGCTGAAGGAGTACTGTCCCTTCTGTACTTTAGGGTGCTGGGATGGACTACAGGCATGCAATGGTTCAGTTCATATCAGCTAAATGTACCTGCTAATGTCTCAAGAAGCTGAGGAAACATCAGTCCCCTTCTATCCTATTGAGGGGTGGGGATGGATACAGAAGCACCCAAAAGTTCAGTCCCTTTAGGCCAAAAGTACCTTCCATTGCCTGGAGAGGCTGAGGAAACAACAGCCCCCTCCTATCCTATTGAGCAGTGGTGGTACATCCACAGGAACTAAACAGTTCAGTTCATGAAGGCCAAATGTGCCTTCCATGCCCATAAAGGCTAAGGAAACAACAGTCCCTTCGTATTCTATTGGAGGGTTGGGATGAATCCACAGGCACACAACAGTACAGTCTGTGTGTCCAAAATTGCCTGCTGTTGCCCAGAAAGTCTGAGTAAACACAGCTCCCCTCCTATCCTACTTGGGGGAGGGAGTGGTGTTATAGGTGTCTGATTATTTAGTTTGTGTGGGATAAAAGAACCTGCAGTTACCTAGAAAGGCTGCAGAAAGGCTACTCCCTCTTCCCCAATCAGGGGTGAGCCACAGGCAAACAACAGTAGAGATAATGCAGGCCAAAAGTATCTGCAGTTTCCCTTAGAGGTTGAAGTAACTCCAGCCCCCTCCTATTTTATGTGGTATGGGGGTGGAGTCCCAGGTGTTCAACAAACCAGTTTTTGTGGGCTGAATGGGCCTAGAGTTGCCCAGAGAGGCTGAGGAAACCTAGCACCCCTCCTATCCTATTGGGGTTGTTGATGGATCCCCAGGTGTCTGACTGTCCAGGTTTGCCAGCTGAAGGTGCCTGCAGGTGCTTGGAGAGGCTGGTGCATGTTCACCCAGCTTCTTTCCTGCCAGACTTGGGCCTGGAGCCTATGCTAGAAAGGGCTGAAATTTGATCTGTGTGGAAAGAAGCTAGCCTCTACCATCTCTGTGATTTTAAATAGCCCCCCTTACCTTCATGCCAGGGACAGAGTTAAAATATTGGCTACCAGTCTCTTTAACTTGGACAGTTTCAAACATTAGCTATTCTTAGGATTATACTTTAGCCAGCCAAATTTATTTAGCAGTAGCTAAATTTGGCACCCATCCATCTTTTCCTCTCCCTATTTTGGGAAATGGAGCTATCAGCTTCAGCCATAGAGTAGCTCCTGAGTTGAATTGTGCCACCAGTGGAAGATGGGCACTGGCCTCCACAGTGTGGAGTCCTGTAATCACAAATCTTCAATGCAGATGGGCATTCTTCTCCTTCCATTCTTTCAAGGATGTTACAGCATGCTCTTCTGGTATCCTGAGTCCCCCAAACATATGCTTTAGATATAGTTCTGTTTAGATTGCTAAATGCCCTGTAGGATGAGCTGTCTGTTTGAACACCTTACTCAGCCACTTGTTGCCCCATCTCTCCATTTTGAGCTAATTTTGTATATGGTGTGAGACAGGGTTCATGTTTCTCTTTTGGAGATGAATATCTAGTTCTCCCAGCAAAATGTGTTGAATAGGCTGTTTTCACTCAGCTTTGAGGGCTTGAAAGCTTTGTTAAAAATCACTTGACTATAGATGTAAGGGACTATTTCTATGTTCTTCCTATGGTTCCATTACTCAATCTGTCCATGTCTATGTCAGTACCTACCAGTTTTTCCACTTTAGCTAAGTAATAAGAGAGAAGATGCAATAAATCCAGAAATGAAGGGGGGACACTACTGTGGAACCATAGAGATAAGAGAGATTACAAGAGGATACTATGATAATCTGTATGCTAAAGAACTAAACAATGTAGATGAGATGAACAAATTCCTAGAAAACAATGAACCACCTACACTGACCATGAAGAAATAGAACACCTCAACAACCCAATCACAAGTAAAGAGACTGAAACAGTCATCAAAAACCTCCCAAAGAGAAGCATATGTGGTCCAAGCAGTTGAGCAACATCTTCCCACATACAAGACCCCAGGTTCAATCCATGGCCACAGTACCTCAAAAATAAAATCTTTCCAAAGATGAAAATCCCAGGACCAGATGGCTTCACAGGTCAATTCTAACATTCATTCAAAGACAATCTAATACCAATCTTGCTCAAGCTCTTCCAAAAAATTGAACAGGAAAGAAAGTTACCAAACACATTCTCTGAAACCAACACCCCCATAATACAAAAGCAAGATAAACATACTACAAAAAAGAAAATTACAGACCAATATCTCTAATGAATATAGATGTAAACATCCTAAACAAAATACTAGAAAACAGAATCCAAAATCACATTAAAAGAATTATTCTCCACAATCAAGTGGGTTTTATCCCAAGTATGCAAGGGTGGTCCAATACAAGAAAATGAGTTAGTATAATAAACCACATAGATAAATTGAAGATGATAAATCACATGATCCTCTGATTGATGCAGAAAAGGCATTTGACAAAGCACAGTATCATTTCTTGTTAAAAATTACTCCAAAAGTTTGGAATAGAAGGCAGCTTAATCAGTATGTTAAAATAAATATAAGAAAAACCCACATATAGCTTTTTACTCAATGTCAAAACTCTGAAAGCTTTCCCACTGATATCAGGAATAAGGCAAGGATGCCCACAGTCACCATTGCTATTGAATATTGTGCTAGAAGTTCTAGCTAGAGCAATAAGGCTAGATAAAGAAATAAAAGTAACCCAGATAGGGAAGGAAGAAGTAAAACTTGCACTATTTGCTGATGATATGTCCTATATCTAGAACATCCTGGAAAATCCACAACAAAGCTACTACAACTAATAGGTGAATTCAGCATAGTTTTGGGATAAAAGATTAATATGCAAAAGTCAATAGCATTTCTATACACTACTGATGTGCGATCTGAGAAGGAAATCAGAAAAGGAGTTCTATTATATTAGAGACTAAAGCAATAAAATCTTTAGTAATAAACTTAACCAAGCACATAGAGGACCTGTATTCAGAAAATTACAAAACATTGCTAAAAGAAGTCTTAAATGAATGGGAGGATATTTCATGTTCATGGATTGGAAGAATAAATATGGTTAAGAGGTCAATTCTACCTAAAGTGACTTATAGATTCAACACAATCTCAATAAAAATCCCAACAGCTATCTTTGCCCAAACTGAAAAGACAATCACCAAATTTATTTGGAGGGAGTCCCTGAGTAGTCAAAATTGTTTATATAAAGGAAGAATTTATTTGAAGGACTCTTACTTTAAAGCATATTGCTTAGCTAATGGTTAAAAGCAGCATGGTACTGGAATAAAGACAGACAGATTGACCAATGGAACCCAATTGAGAACTCAGAAATAGACCCTCACATCTACAGTGAACTTATTTTTGATAAGATTGTTAAGCCCAATCAGCTGGGTCTGAACTCTCTCTTCAACAAGTGGTGCAGAGAGAACTCAATAGTCATATCCAAAAGAAAGAATAAGGACCCTTATCTCAGAAATTCAAAATTAATTAACTCTAAGTGCATCAAGGACTTAAATATAAAATCAACAATCATAAAACTCCTAGAAGAAAATATAGGAAAATGTATTCAAGATAGTGTGGTAAGTGGTAGTTTCTTAAACCTTACACCAAAAGCTTAAGCAACAAAAGTAGATAAATGGGTCCTCCTCAAAATTAAGCATTTTTATACATCAAGACTTTGTCAACAGGGTCAAAACCCAGCCAACTCAATGGGATATCTGATAACGGTTAAATATCCATGATATATAAAGAGATCATACAATTCAACAATAAAAAGACAAACTACCCAGTTAAAAAGCAGACAAAAAATTTGAAAAGACAATTATCCAAAGAAGGACTACAAATGACAAAGAATCACTTGAAAAAATGTTCAACTTCACTAGTGATTAGGGAAATGCACATCAAAACTACAATGAGATATCATTTCATACCTATTATTCTGGGCCCTATTAAAAATTCAGAAAACTTTAAATATTGGAGAGGATATAGAAAGACAGGAACACTTATTCATTGTTTTTGGGCATGTAAAATGGTACAGATTCTGGAGAAGCATTTGGCACATCCTAAGGATGTTGAATATAGACTTTCCATGTGACCCAGCAATACTGTTACTTGGTATATGCCCAGGAAAACTAAATGCAGTGTCACAAGCAGACATCTGCACACCAATGTTTATAATGATGTTATTCACAATTGCCCAAAATTTGAAACAACCCAGGTGTGCAATAGATGAATGGATACTCAAATTGTGGTGTAAACACATGATGGAATATTATGCACCTGAGGAAAAATGAAGTCATGAAGCATATGACCACATGGATGAACCTGGAGGACATTAAATTGGTTGAAACAAGCCAGACACAAAATGGCAAATACTGTATGATTGTGCTATTATGAACTAAGTATATGATGTAAACTCATGGAATTAATAATTAGAATATAGGTCAACAGAAAATAGAATGAGGGTAGAGAATGGAAAGCTGATGTTTAATCTGTGCAGAAGTGGTTAAAAGGTTTTTTAAGTCTTTCAAAGTGAATGGCAATGGTGAGAGCATTTCATAGTGTTTGTGACTACCAGAGCTATTAAATGGGTACAAGAGTGGCCAGAAGAGAAAATCTAAGGACATGTATATTATTAGAAGGAAAGCTAAAAATGTAATATGGGTCCCTATAACATAGTGAAACCCCATGTAAAATACCAATATGGGTGATATTACATATATATGGCTGTTTTACAAAATATTAATACAAATATGCTAGATAGAATGAAACAGAAAATCAGCTAAGTACAGAAGGGGAAGCAGAGAGAGATTAAGAGGTTATGAGTTTTGTTTAATTGGTTTTTTGTTTTTTATTTTTTTCTGTAATAATGAAAATGCTCTAAACCTGATTGAATTGATGAATGCAAAACTATGGATTATACCAAATATCATTGATTGTACATTTTGGATGGATTCATGCTTTATTAATATGTATCAATAAAATTTAAAAAATAATGTGAAGATGAAGAAATATGAAAATTTCTTATTGACATTAATGTTGCAACAAAAATGAAACAGGTTAGTGATATGGAGCATGTAGGAAGGCAGTGTTAATGAAGAGACCACATGGTAGTCTCTAGGACCTTTTATTATTACTACCTCTCCTTAGATAAAATGAGAAGCTTGCTTTAGAAATTTGTTTTTGTAGGGAAAAATAAATTTAAATACTTGAGCATTAAGAATGTTTATGGTTTTCTTACTAAGAATTTGAATTTATATCTGAATGGAAATGAAGGATTTCACTTTTCATTAATTTCCTAATTTTAGTGGATTTTTAAACTCTGAGTATAGTTTTGGAAATATTCCTAGAAAAACCTTCTGAGATATATAAACCTGTACTGATAGATATGTATGATGATATATTTCTTTCACTAAAATATGCAATTGTATAAAGTGCAAGCTAGGGGTCCTCTTTCTTAATTTTGGATATGGCTATCCAGTTCTCCCATCATTATTTGTTGAACAGACTGGTTCAACAAACCAGTTCTGGTCCAGCTGGGATGGGTTGACAACCATGTCAAAAACCACTGTTTATGTTTTTTAATTATTTTTAAATTATTTTTTATTTTTAAGAAACTTTAGATTTCATAAATGCTACATAATATAGGGGATACCCATATGTCCCACTCCTTCCCACTCCCAAACTTTCCCACAATAACAACATCCTTCATTAGTTGGTACATTTGCTACAATTGATGAACACATATTGAAGCATTGTTTATAGTTTACACTCTGCCCCACACAATTTTGTGGGTTATGACAAAATATATAACAGCCTGTATCCATCATTGCAGTGTCATGCAGGACAATTCCAGTGTCCCAAAAATGCCCCCATATTACAGCTATTCTTCCCTCTCCCTCCCTTCTGAACCTCTGGTGGCCACTACTTCCACATCAATGATAAAAGTTCTTCCATTGCTAGGATAACAATAAGTCTATAGTAGAATAAGTCTACTTTAGTCCATTGTTCTTTCCCCAATCTTGAAAATTTGGGGAAGGTGATGTCCACTCTGCCTCTAATTGAGACTGGCCTTAGATCCCATGGGGCAGATGAATGGAAGTATCTCACTTGCAGTAGCAGACACTCTCTGTTCCTTGGGATGGGTGTTGCCCATCATCATCACCTTGTTAATTTTCCTGAGTGAGTCCAATGAACTTGAGTGTAGGTGTTGCAACAGTGCTGAGATTCATGGATCAACTGTAAATGGTCAGTCCAAAGATTTAAGTCTCTTGGACATATATTTATCAAGTATGTTGCTAATTATAGGTTCAAATAGAAGAGACAGAAGAGTCATATGTAGGGAAATTATAAATGAGTCTTACTCTGTTACACTGGGGAGCATAAATTTAAAAGTAATGCCCAATGAAAGATTTCCAAACTCCTGAAATCTGTGCCCTGATTATAGTGTCACTATTTCTCTAGATCCCTCAGGAGCCCTGCTATTTGAGAAAATGTTTACTGTGGCAGTCAAGAGCTTCTGCTAAGATGTGCATGAGCATAACCTCTGGAATGACTTCCCAACTCACTTTGAAATCTCTTAGCCATAAAAACTGACTTGCATTTACCATTTCACCCTTATCATCAAGGTCTCTTTCCAGATCCATTGCTAGTTGTTGCTTGGTAATAATCTCTGAGTGCCAGTGAGGCTTATCCCCAGGAACCATGTCCCTCACTGGGGTAAGGTATTGCATTTATATGCTGAGTTTGGCTTAGAGAAAGACTGTATTTAAGTAGCAAGAAGGCTTTCAGGAAGTTACTCAGGCAATATATAATACTAGACTAAGTTTCAATTTCACAAGAAAAGGTGCATAAGTATAATCATCAATATCAAGGGCCTGGCATAATATTCTGTCCTTCAATAGGCACTGCCCTTGTACTCAGGGATTTCTTACTGTCCTATTAGAAAATGTACAACAGCTCCCCAGGATGTAAATTTGGTATTCTTTCAGTTATTATGTGGACCTCCACCAACTGTGAAAATGCCCCATGAAATCTTGAACATATTCATAGGCTTAGAGTCATGCCCCAGGTGAACCCCTACACATGCATCCCTCCTTCACCAACAGCTCACACTAATGATCCTCCCCTGCCACAGTTGTGACCCTTCTGTTTTCCAAAGACTCCAAAAATGAAGCCAACTAAAGAACCAAATAAAATTAATAAGCAAATTAAACAATGATAGGTTTAAAAAATAAAATACAAGAAATTTAAAAATAATTTGAAATAATAAAATTTTTGTACATTCTGTCTTTCATCACTGAAAGAGCTGTTTTGATGTAATTAATGACATTTCTGGGGTTGTCGGGATATAGTAGACCCTTTATCCCTCACTTAACTCAGATATTAAAACTATTGTATGGGTTAATAAGAAAAGGTTGTGCATGGAAATGAGAAACTCTCCCAGCAGTCTCCTTTTTAAAAAAAGGGTAAAGAGGACAATAACATGTGCAAGCAGTAAAGGGGGTGGACTTTGCCTTACCCTGTGAATAGGATGTGGTTAGCATGAATATTGGCTTTGGGTGGGGTTTGTGACAGAGACAACATTCTAAACAAATAACCCTTGGATTTTTAGTCACAATCGTGGAATGGGGTCAAAGAACAATATTGCCCCTTAGAAAAGCAACTATGTGCAGCATACCAAGCCCTGTTGCAAGTGAAGGGATTACCCAAGTGTCCAGTCACTCTGAAGACTGCCATCTCTATCCAGGTTGTGGACAGCACAATACTAAAAATGTGACAGGAACAATGGTCTGTCATGGGCTGCCCTCTGTTGGTGAGAGATCTGTGGAAGGACATCTGGGATGCCTGCCAGCAGCTCATATAGTGCAGGAGACCACAAAGAGGGTGACTACCTTATATATAGCCTATGGAAGGATTAACAGTGATTACTTACATATGGGGGGGGGGGTTCCCAGAACAGTAAATCAAGGGTTCTTTTGTAGCAATTAACTTTCTTTTTTAGCAGACTGCACTCTTGGTGCCAGCCTCTCCACTTCTTAGGTTGAATGGGCCATTGGTGAATATGGCCTTCCACTCTGAGCCCTTCTGCAGGCAGTACAAAGAAGGGGCATTCCTTCTATTTACCCTATGCTCCACCCCAATGCCCTTTCCACCATACAATCTGCTCCTGGGTCTTCAGTGTTATCTGAGCAGTCAGAGCATTGAGAACAGTAGACAAATACAACAGCAATAAAGTGAATAGCATGAGATTAAAATTCTACTCCTCATTGCTAAGAGACTAATGAGTTCATATTACAGATTTCCTTTTGATGTTTTATCATTTTAAAAATGCATATAATCCTAATTTATCTTATTACCATTCATACTTATTAATATAATAAGTATAACTTATTTAATTTTTTGACCATTTGAATAGAGCTCTTTTAAGGATTTTCATTTATCAATTTAATATTACCATCCAGAGGCATCAAAATATACTCAAAACAAAACAAAAAGAGCTATGAGACACCAGCAAAAACGTAAAGCTTATTAATTTGACTTATTATTCTTACTCCTACAGTATGGCTGTCTTCAAGCCCTCCATCATTTCACATCTCTGATTTTACTGCTTTTATGATTTCTTCTGGGATCTGTGGTGCCTTAATACACAAGCTCACTTTTGGAAACACTTTTATTAGTAATCAGTAACCAGTTATGGATATTTGAGGAGTACAAATGCAGTAAAGCTCTACTTTAGCATTTTAGACAGACATTTAACACATATATTTTGTATTATCACTCCTTAGTAGTACACTTAATCTTGAAGTTCAGGAGTAAGCTATTGATTCAAAACTGAAAGTTCCTTGTTAACACCTTGATTAAAATTCTGATCAAAATAAAATGTGACTAAAACTTAAAACATTGCCAAAATAACATCCATTCAAACTTTTCTACAGTTTACATAAATATTATGAGCATTCAGGTTTGTAATATATTTTTAATTTCAGGCTTACAAAAGCTGGTAACATTGTTCTATTCTCTTACTTTCATAAAGTTCTCCAGTTCAAAAGTTACTAAACTTTAACAGCACTAATTTTATCAATATGTCTATACAGGCCCAATTAGAATTAGCATGGAAACAAAACAGAGAACTTTAATGTTAAGTTTCTCTACTTTTCCAGCAGTTTGAGTCTATCAGCCCCCAATAGCCCACAGCCACATCATTCAGGCAGCAGGTAGGTTTCAGAATTGCTGCTGGAAAGTTTTCCTTATCTTAGCACTTCAGCAGAATGTTTTCTTACAAGCATGATTTCACTGACAATGCCTTATTTAGCACTTCTGATTGTGTGGGAAGTTGTATCTGTGATTTAGCCTTCCTTTGCACAAACAGTTTAACATGATTTAAAGATTCTTCTATAGTTTCAACATCTGAGTCACTATCTCTAGCTTTAGTTGCTCAGAGAGACCAGTCACTAAGGCAGAGGTGGAAGTCAGCAAATTCCTTTCTAATTGTCATTCTTCTTTCCTTTCACCTGCATATGTTGACAGGCCTTTGTCTGTACCTGTACTTGTGCTTCCTTTGACTTCTTAGTTAAATGCTCTCTCTGATCCACCTATATCAGTCAGAGATATTACTCCAACACTTAAGTCTTCCTCCACTCATCTTGCCTTTGTTTTGGCTGCTAACATATTGTTAGTACTATCATGCATGATAAGGAGGAAGGGCTATGCAATGGCTTCAGCCACTGCACATTGATCATTCTTCATAAAAGTACCCTTTACTCTTTTCTCTAACTTCACTAATCCAGTGGGAGTGTACATCTCCCAACTCCTTCATGGGTCCTTAATCATCTCTCAGCTGGGCAACCTTGTACCACATAGAAATGCATGACTGCCCCAGGATCCCACCTGCTGTAGACTCCCCCATGCACTGTAGGGTCTTCCCTACAGTGTCTGGAATGCCTGGCATGATTTCAGCCACCTTATCCCTTGTGGGCTTCTCTGGAACATCCTGCCAACTATGCCAATTGTAACACAGGTGGGTCAAGCCTGGGAAGGCCAAAAAAAAATACTTTTTTTTTTCAGACAGTATAAGTTGTTTATCATTTAAGTTATCAAATAAATCTCATCCCTCTGAAAAAGATATTGGAAAAGTACCAAATGAAACATAGTCATTATTCCATAGTTGAATTTTCTGATACCTCTTTGGAACTCATGGTTGATATTTTCTCTTATTGGAATAGAGTTCTTTTTTTTTTTTTCATTGTTCGTAAAAATCAAGATTTTTCACACTACACACCAATATTTGTAAAATGATATATAAATACATATGCATATATGTGCATTTTCTTACATAAATATTAT
>JAQZBX010056718.1:0-18128 GCA_029593785.1 Cabassous unicinctus
GATAAATAAATAAAAATAAATCTTTAAAAAAAAAAAAAGTAATGACATGCTATACATGGAATTTTCTTAAACTGAGTACAGGTATCTATAATAAGGATATATTATGATTGATATAAACCAAAGGTTAATGTTAATAA
This sequence comes from Cabassous unicinctus, assembly GCA_029593785.1. Classification (NCBI taxonomy): domain Eukaryota; kingdom Metazoa; phylum Chordata; class Mammalia; order Cingulata; family Chlamyphoridae; genus Cabassous; species Cabassous unicinctus. The sequence goes on from JAQZBX010056718.1 coordinate 138, forward strand.
TGTGCATCATTGATTGTGAAATGTCTATGCCTTGATTATGAATATTGTTTTTTTTTCCCAAAAAAAAACTGACTGAACTAGGATCTTTATTGTGAAACTTTAAGTGTCTGACATTTAAATATACTTACAGAATTCAAGTGACCTACCTTGCCTTCTGCTTTTCTGAAAAATTTGAGACCATCCCCATGGTTGCCACCAACTCTTTCTCAGTCCCTCCAAATCTTTCTATAACTTCATGCATCCTCTTCTCCTTACCTCCAGATGCAGAAATAGTGCTTCTCCTTTTGGAGGTCGACTCCTCCTTTTTCTCCCGAGGTCATGCTGTTTCCATCCATGTCACTGCTTCTACCGCCGCCTCTGGCTCCTCTCCCTCAGTCCCTATTTTTCCCTCCCTCTTTTCCTCTGACACGGAAATTTATATTGCACAACTTTAAAAAACAAAAGGCCAGGGGCTCTTTAAACAGCAACTTTATTTTTCCTCCTCCATTTTTAAGACACCAATAGCCAAAGAGAAGGAAGAAGGAAGGGAGGCCTGGAGCATACTCTGATGGATTTGGGGCTTGGTTCAATTGGTGGTGATAAAGGAGGCCCCTCTGAGAGGTCACATGTCTAAGCAGCTGGAGTTGGGGGTCGGAAGGCAGGCTAACGGAAAGCAGGGAGCTAAACTTGCAAACGGAAGTTGCACGTGCAGCTAATTCATCCAGGGGTGGCTTCCTTGTGGCTTTAATTCACTCAGGAATGAATTGCAGTAACATGGGAACTGAGGTAAGCTTTAGTGGCTCTTGTGACAGTGGGGGTCCTTTCCATAGAGGACAGATCCACCTTCTCTGTGCTCTGGGTGCCCTGACCAGACAGAGTTCTCATAAATATTGGGACTGGCTGGGTTCAAATTCTAGCACTATTATTTCCTAGAGAGTGATCTTAGCCAAGCTAAATAACCATTTTCTACCTCTTTCCTCGTTTATAAGACAGGGACAATAATAGTGTCTACTTTATGGTTATTGTGAGGATTAAATGAAACAATCTGTGTAAGTCACTTAAAACAATGCCTGGCACCTAGTGCTCAAAAAATGCTAACTATTATATGAAATATATTCTCTAGTACAATAAATTCCTACCTTACACACACACACACGTGTGTGTATAAGTGTGTATGTATAAATATATATTATAAATTATATGCTACCATTTCCATAAAGCCTTTTTAATTTCCTTCCTTCCTTAGTTTAGCAAATAATTGGGCATGGGGGATAAGTAAGATGGATCCAGCGCCTGCCCTCACGGACTTGGCAAACAGGCAATTTCAGCAAGGTATGATACAAATATTCACAGGAAAGGCACAGGGTCTCATAAATGAAAACATGAATGAACAAATGTGAGAGTGTTTCTGGCTATTTCTGCTTAAATACTAAGAATTTTGATCCCTGAGAATAAGTTAGAATTTCTTTCTGACCTGTACTAGTCTATTCACAATGCCATTTCTGCTATGCATCATAACTCCTCTAAAACCCAGAGTCCTTGGGTCTGCATCCAGCTATTGTCAATCTTCTAAACAGGGACCTGGGATCAGGTAAGGCAAAAAATATAGATGAGGGAGATATATCAATACCTTTCCAAAGATAGATGGTAGGAAGTAATTACTATCTGCTTGAGTTCCTACCCTTCTCACTTTCCCAGCTCTCATGCTGAGATTCACTGGTCAGGGATTATTCCTTTTGAAAAATCTGGTTCAGGCTCTATTGGCAACTTAACATCGCAGGTGAAGCATTCAAACCCGTGATGAATCCGGGCCAGACACAAATAGAAGGCTGTGGACTCAAGGGCTTCAAAGAGAGACATTTAGGGCAGTTCTGCTCTTGGAGCTGCTGCTTGAACTTGCTTAGAGCCAGAATCTGAGGGAGGCAGCTGTTGCGAATGCGCATAAATAGAGGAAGTGCGTGCCTAGCGTTCCTATGGGAACCAGCTGCCGCTCGGGTTACGCATTCCCCAGACACGGTTTTCTTTCAGCTCGGTGTCTCGTATTAAAAAAAGGTAGACCAAGGCGTACACCTCCAGAGTGGTGCTTGGGAGATATTTATAGTGGGAGTTGCATAACTAATTCGCCCAACACAAAGACTTATTCCTGAGGATATTATAGATTTTTAAAGTAGTGTGAAAAGGAGGAATTTGTCATTTTTCCTCATATTCCAAAAATGTAAGTGGTTGTTTTGCTAGCCCCTAAAGTGTGTGTGTGTGTGTAAGACAGGGACAGAGACAGAGCTATCCAAAGAAGGAATCCCAGAATAACACTATTCATTTTTTGAATTGGAATATTGATTGTGTGATTCAAATCTGCATTAAACTTAGTATTTTTCTTAGGTTCAAATCTGTTATCTTTTTACCTTAGCCCCTGGCTTCAGTGGAAACTTTGCCTACAGAGGGATTAAAGATTATACTATGAACACATAAAACCCAGCACTGCATGATCCAAAACTTCAATAGGTTCATGACCAGAAGCCCAAATGTCTAACTCTAAGTCCATTTGTCCCACGGAAATTGAAAAATCCAAATTACTAATGAGAGGGTAGAACCCCACGCATTCCCTTCACTCCAGCAGATCACACAGTTTTTAGTAAAGCAGCAACAGTGTGGAGCAGAAAATCAATGAGCTGCAGGGTGCTTCCCTCTCCTTTTCCTCCCTCTTACTGGCCAGGTGACCTCAGGCAAATTACTTGAACTTTCTGTACCTACGTTTCTACATTGAAAAAATAAGGATAATAATACCCATCTTGCTAGGAAGATTAAATGAGAAGTTGTAAGTAAAATAAATATTCTAACACATGATTTCACAAAGGACTTTTACATACATGATACCAAGTGATGCCCACATGAAACATGGATTTGGAAAGACATGTAATCGAATTGTGAATGGATTCTTTGTGTTTTGCCATGTTTTCTAGGTCACATATCTAAGAGAACGTGACAATTCAACCAAGCCACAATTCCAAAGGCACAGGTGAATGTGAAGTTCTCGCTACCACCAGAGAGTTGTTTTTGCAAAATGCTGACTTCGGCAACAATTCGGTCTGTGGTCAGCTACAAACATAGTCAACTAATTCTTGTGACAGTGTCCAAAAAGGCTCTCATGGATTCTTCTATGTGAAAAATCTTTAAAACACACAGTAACTGTGTGGTAATTACCATCAAAGAGTATTTAGAAGTGTTCAGCAGAGCTTGGGGGTATTTTAACAGCCTGATCTCTGCCCCATTCAATTGGTTTTTTGAAACCTGCAGAGGGAATGCCTCTGAGGGCCAGGCCAGAGGAGTGAAGCCTTACCCCTTCCAATAGCAAGGTTCAGACCCTCTGCACCTGACACTCTATGGATTTGGGGACTGCTGGGCAGTCCGACTGGCTGTGGTCAGAGCTGGGGTAGGGCCAACTGGTGACTCACTGCGAGCCCTCTTCACAACCCCTTCCTATTCTAACATTGTACAGGAAAGTGCATTAACAAAAGGCCACATAAAGCTCTGGTTTCCAGAACAAAGCTCCTAAAAGATGCTCCCTTTTCCTCAGCTCTGTGGGCTATGGGTATTATTTAATTTAATTTAGCCATTCATATTAGCAAATATTTATCCAGGGCTTATCATTCTAGGGTATGAGGGTGTAGTAGCAAATAAAACAAATAAAAACAATCCCTTTGCCCATGGAGCTTGGATTCTAGAGGGGGAGTGGAGGTGTTAAACCATTTTAAAAACAGGTGAATTATAAAGTATAGTAAAGCAGGAATATGAGGGTTGCAATTTTAAACAGGATGGTCAAGGAAGAACTCACTAAAAACATAACATTTGTGCAAAGACATGAAAGAATTGAATGAGAAAACCATGAGACCCTGGAGAAGTGCGTTCCAGATTTAGGAACAATAAGTACAAATTCCCTGAGATGTGATCATATCTGTGGATTCAAGGAAGAACGAGGAGGTCAGATGGCACAAAATGAGCATGGGGAAGAGGAATAGCAGACCCAGCAGGGAGTCATGGGGCCAGATCAGGAAGAATGAGGGCCATGGGGAGGACTTGGGCATTTCCTGAGACTGAGATGAATGGCAGTGCAGGTCTTTGAGCAGAGACATGACATGATTATATTTCTCTTTAAAAGGAGCTAGCTTTTGTACTTTATGGGACTGGGAGGAAAAGTGGTGAATTAATTTGCCCTTTTAAACCTACTTCCCATTCATTCAATTATTTTATAAGTATTTTATTTAGCATGGTGTATTAGTCAGCCAAAGGGGTGCTGATGCAAAGTACCAGAAGTCTGTTGGCTTTTATAGAGGGTATTTATTTGGGGTGGAAGCTTACAGTCACAAGACCATAAAGCCTAAGTTACTTCCCTCACCAAAGTCTGTTTCCATGTGTTGGAACAAGATGGCTGCCCGTCTCTGCAAGGGTTCAGCTTTCCTCTTCCTCTTAAGACTTGATGGTCCCAGCATCTTCCTTCGTCAGCTGTAGGTTAGCATAAGGCTTGTGTCTCTCCCTGGGGCTTGTTTCTTTCCAGGCCCAGCTGCTCTGGTCTCTTCACAAGGTCAGCTGTAGACAATCTGGCTCATTCTCTTTCCAGGTCCTTTGCCGTGTCTAATAGCACCTTCTCTCTTTCCTCACATATCTGCTTCTCTGTGTATTTACTTCCCAGGGCTCCAGCATCAAAACTCCAAAACTCTCCTCTGCCGTATCATTTTCTCTGTGAGTGGTGGGCAGGGACTCAATGTCCTACTTACATGGCCAAATCAAAGCCTTAATCATAATTTAATCAAGGAAAAGTGAAACCTATGAATCTAATACAATCTAATATGCCCAGAGGAACAGACCAATTTACAAACATAATCCAATATCTATTTTTGGAATTCATAAACAATACCAACCTGCTACACATGGTCTATGGACTGGGCACCAGGGGAGACCAACAAGTAAAAAAACAATGATGAAACAATGTAATAAAGTACATAAGAGGATAAATGTTGGGGAGATGGAAAGTCGAGGCTACTCTGTTGTTGGTCCTTACCTTGGAATATATGTTAACCTATTTCCCCAATGAAACAGAGTTAAACTCATTTATAATTTTCTTACACATAGTTCTTCTGCCATTTTTATTTGAACCTAAAATTAGCACTATACCTGTTAAAAATATATGTCCCAGAGACTTAAAATCTTTGGTCTGTTCATATGCTGGTTGAGCCCTGAATCTCAGCAGAGTTGCAGCCAACACCTACTCTCCAGTTCATCAGACTCACCTAGGACAACTAACCAAAGGATGATGAGGGATAACACCCATCCCAAAAAACAAAGAGTATCTACAACTGCAAGTAAGAGAGTTCCATCCATCTGCCCCATGGGATTTAAGTCCCCTCTCAATTGCAAGCAGGATTGAGGAATGAACAAAGATAAGGGGGGAATGCAACTATGGACCAAAGTAGACTTATTATTATTCTAGTAATAATAAAAAGTTCTAGTGATGGAAGAACTTGTAACATTGATATAAAGACAGTGGTCACCAGAGGTTCTGAGGGGAGGGAGAGAGAAGAATAGGTGGAACATAGGGCATCTTTGGGAAACTGGAATTGCTCTGCATAATACAGGCCATTTTGTAAAAACCTATAAAATTATGTGCTGCAAAGTGTAAACCATAAGGTAAACTATAGACCATGGTTAGTAGCAATGCTTCAATATTTGTTCATCAATTGTAACAAATGTACAACACTTATGAAAGATGTTGTTAATAGGGGGAAATCGGGAGTGGTATATGGGAATCCCCTATATTTTCTGCAATCTTAAACTTTTTAAAAAATAAATTAAGAAAAAAAGCTGAGGCCTGAAAGAAGAGTAACATTATCCAATAGAAGAAGGGAAGGGAAGAATGCTGCAGGCAGAATGGCCATGATATTAATAATAACAATGGCTAATTTGAACACTTACTATGTATTAAGGACATTTCTAAGCACTTCACATGTAATCATCTCATATAATCATCATATATGATAGGTGCTATTATTGTCCTCCTTTGTACAGAAGAGGAAATTGAGGTTCAGGAAGTTTAAGTAACTTGCTCTAGGACAACAGCTAAGAAGTGGAGGTGCCAAGCCTAGACACCCAGTTCAGTCTGGCTGGGAGCCTGTCCTTCTAACCACCTTGCTTGCCTACCAGGACAGGGCATTGGGGCTGAGAGATGAGCTAGAGAAATGACCAGGAGGTCAGTTCAACAAATTCATTTTAGAAATATGTGTTGAGGGGATCAGATGTGGCTCAAGCAGTTGAGTGCCTACTTCCCACATAGGAGGTCCCAGGTTCAATTCCCATTGCCTCCTAAAAACAAAAAAAAACAAGCAACAACAAGCAAAACAAACCAACCAACCAACTCAGGGGAGCCGATGTGGCTCAGTTGTTGAGAGCCGGCTTTCCACATATGAGGTCCTGGGTTCAATCTCTGGCCCCCGATACCTCACAAAAAATAAAAATTAAAAAAGTTGAGCTCATACTTTGCTCCAGGCCTCAAATTTCAGGGCTACAAAGATAAAGAACAAACTATGACTCTATTTTGGAGGGTTGTGCCGTCTGCAGTGCCCCATGAGTAGCAAAGCTTAGTAAACACAACTGTTAAAATGGCCATGAAAAAAAATTTTTTAAATTAACAACCAAAATGGCCATGAAGGTCTAGCTGAACAGAAGGTCCCAGAGCACTTCTTACAGAATCCACAGTCATGTTCTCACCGTGCCCCAGCGCAGAAGGCAGGCACAATGGTCTGCTCAGCAAGAAATGCCCAACCCTGGGTTGCCCCAAGATTCAAAAAGCATCACAGCCTATCACACAAGAGTGAGGCAAAAGCCCCTACATCACCAGCAGGAGAAGAGCTTATCAATGGGAACAAGGCACCCTAGCAACATAATACCATTTTGTTATGCAGTGTCTGACAGCAAAGAATACACAGAGGAGGAGAGGAAAGCTTTGGTGTTGTGTGATGAGGCAAAAGGTCCCAGAGGTTTGTATACATGCACTTAAAAAAAACAAAAAACAAAACAAAACAAAACATTGCTTATAATTTTGTAACCTCCTTAGGGTGTTTTAAATGGTTTGTAAAGATCAATGTTCTGCATGTTCAAAGAGTTTAGGGAGTTTAAAAATCCTCCCATTCTGTCTGGCCTGACATAAAGAACAAAGAAGCATGGAATTTCTTCAGGGATCTGAATTCACATTACAGAGCCCAGAGATCTAAAATCAACAAAGATGGCCTTTGAACTTCCCTCAATCCAAAAGGGGAAAAGAATACGTATAGCTCTGTAGGCTCCTCTCTAGTTGCTTCTTTTATCTTCCATCAATGAAATTGGTTTTGTGATTTTTATTTATGTAACCACCCAGCGGCCATTATTCTAAAGTAGTGGTTAAAAGCTTGGGCTCAGATGGACCTGAGTTCAAATTCAAATTCCACCAGTTGTAAGCTGTGGAACTTTGGGGAAGTTAGTTGAGCATTCCAAACCTCAAATTTCTCATCTATAGGATGAGAATAAGAATATCACTTTATTCATAAGGCTATAATGGGATTAAGTGAGAACGTGAATAAGGTAATTTACACATGTCTGACACATGGTAAACACTGAATAATTGTAAATTACATTTTTTTTCTGTTTTGCCATTAGTTCATGCATTTTAGTCCTTAGTATTCCTCTTCCGCAGAAACAATTAAAATGGAAGATGAGTGGAGATCCTGCTCCACTGAGACGGAATTGTTTGACCCAAAGGTGGAAGTCGGTTCAGGAGAACAAAGCATAGAGAGCTTATCTTCTGCTTTGAAACAAGGGTTGGTAAACTATGGTCCATGAGCCCAATCCAACTTCCTGCCTGCTTTTGTAAAGTTTTATTGGAACAAAGCCATGCCCATTTGTTTACATATTGTTTATGCCTGCATTTGTACTACAGGGATAGAATTGAGTCGTTGAACCAGAGTCCATATGGTCCACAAAGCCTAAAATATTTACTTTTTGGCCCTCACAGGAAAAGTTTTCTGACCTTTGTTCTAGAAGAATAAAAATCCATTTTTAAAAGGAAATGTAGTACAGAAACTGTGTACATTGGAAATTCATCTTTCCGTGGAAAAATATAAAGATTACCTTTAAGGAGGCTATGCAATTATTTCAACTAGTCAGTGCTGTAAACCATGTGAAGCCTCAGGGTTACAAAGCCAGGGGTCCTCCCTTCAAAGAACGCACAGACTAGTTGTGAAAGCAGGGATAATACAAGCCACTACAATGGGAGACAAGTTCTGTGCCAACGATGAGAGCAAATGGCTGGGCTAGCACCAAGGTCGCTGTGGTACATTCTGCCCTTCTGTATGGCTAGCATCTCCATTACAAAGAGGGTGACATTTGAACTCAGGGTCTTCTTTGTCCACGATTTCACCTTCATTTCTGTAAGACTGCACTGAGAACCACTGAGTGGATGAGGAATGACTTGATGGAGAATCATTCTCAGGTTACACTAGCAGTGTGTGGTGGATGGAATGAGCTGTGCAGAAAATAGGAACAGGGAGCCTTCTGCAGAGAGCACTGCTCTAATGCATATAACAGAAAGGGGAATACAGTTGGTCCTGAGTGGTGGCTAAAGAAATGGAAGGACACTGACCAATAACAGCAAATCCTTTTTATAATCAGAAGTATAACAGAGAAACATGAATAAAGTTGTAAAGGAAGAATAATCATTCATTTAATCATTCATTCAATAATCTTTTATTGCCTAGTACATTGCAATTAGTGTAAGGACTGGGGATCAAGGCACAGCAGTAAATAAGACTGACAAGCCCTTGCTCTCATGCAGCTTGCATTCTAGTCGGCGGAGCAGGTCATCTTAGTTTGGGTTCCAACAAACAAGACAATGAGACGAATTTTGGAGTAAGTTGCTTTTGGGGAAGTAATCTCAGCCCAGCCAGCACAGTGACGGAATGGCAAGGAAAAGAGGTAAATAAGGGGTATGTTAGTGTTCTTGCTATGGGCAACTGAGGCTTAATCTCATCCAGTACCCTGTGAGGGTATAGAACATGCCTCAGAATTTCCCCAGTGAAGAGTGAGGAAGCTGAGGTATTCTGATTAAGGGTTATTTGGGTATGTGGGAAGGGGTGTTAGCTCCTCTGCTCCCGTTCAGGGACAAAGAGACACAGGAAACCATAGTGTGTATAGAAACCTCTGAAGGTAAACTCAGGTTAGGACAAGGCATATAGGCAGAGCATCATGGGTCAGCATAGACAGGTGACAAAAATGAATAAATATAAAAGAAGACTGATATAGTGAAAAGTGCTATGCATACAACTGAAACAAGTTTATGAGATAGTGACTGGAAAACCGGTTTAGATCGTGTGGTTAGAATGACAACAATGAACTCACCATGGCAAGGCCCTGGAAACAGCATCAAACAGGGCTAAAAAGCAAGTGCAGAGTTCCTAAGGCAGGAATTAAGAGGACAAAGAGAAGGTCAGAGAGTAGTAGGCAAGAGAAGAGGAGGAGAGGATGAAGTCCCAGTGGTAGGTAGAGGCCAGGTCCTGAGGGTTTCCTCGGCCAAAACAGGGTTAGGATGTTGTTCTACATGTGTCAGGCAGTCACTGAGGGATTGGAGCAGGAAGGAAAATGATCTAATTGAGATTTTTTAAAGTTCATCCCTATTCTTCTTCTTCTCCCTCTTCTCTTCCTGAATGATTTAGTCCAAAAGTCCTTATTCAGGGCTGATCAAAGTAGACTTCCCCTGGGTGTGGAGCAGGATGCCAGAGTCCCAGTGGGTGAAGAGAATGTCCAAGCGTGTGTGTGTGGAGGGGAGCTAGTGGTAGGTGGCAGTGACCTGGCACAGGGTGTTGGAGCCAGGGCGGGAGAAGAAAAGAGTTCCCACCGAGGGTTGGAGTGGCCCAGCCAAGGTGCTGGAGTACAGGTGTGGTGAGGAAGGCATCCATGTGGGAGAGCCACCTGGCACAGGATGTTGAAGTCTAAGCTTGGAAAGGGGAGCATCCATAGAAGGAGTGGTGAAAGCAGTGGCCCCACATAGGTTGTGAGAGCCCAAGCCTGGCAAGGAGGATGTCCATACATGGAGGTGGAGGTGGTGGCCACTGTGGTTCCATGCAGCTTGAGAAGGGCATCTGCACACAAGGCTGCCTGTTGCAGGATGTTGGAGGCTAAGGGCAGTGAAGGGGATATGTGAGCAGGTAGGCACCCCAGCACAAGGGTGGAAACTCAAGAAAGGTGAGAAGGGCATCGCAGGGGGCACATCTCAGTGCTGGATGTTGGAGCCCCTCATAGGTGAGGATGGCATCCACTTGGAGTGGAGGGGATAGCCCAGCGGAGGGTGTCAGAACACCAGAGGCTGAGGAGGGCATCCCCATGGAGGCAGCAGTGGCAACGGCTGGGTGTGGGATGGATGTTGGAACCCAAGTGAGATAAAGGAGGGCATCTGTGTTTGTGGGTTTTGGGGGGGGAAGGGGGAGAGGGGTAAGTAGGGGGTTGTGTCAGCAATGGGAGATTTGTAACATACAGGGATATTGGTCAAGTAAGTAAATATATTAAGGGTGATGGGAGCTGGGTTTCTTACTGTCAGAGAAGAGAGTTTTAAATATGGAAAGGGTGAATACTACTAGAATGATCCTCCTGGTATTGGATCGTAATTGGACATATCAATGTAAACTTATGATTTTATATAGTTTAGATAGATAATACATAGATAGATAACAGAGATTAGATAGATGATAATAATAGAGTGAGAGAGATTAGATAGATGATGACAGGTGATACATAAAGATAATAGATGATATAGATAGATGATAGATAGATAGATAGAGATGATAGATGATAGATGGATGGATGGATGGATGGATGGATGGATGGATAGATAGATGGATAGATAGATTAGACAGAGAGTGGTCTAAATGTGTTACCCATGTATGTACATACATAGCACACATAACATGTTTTCTAGCTCCATATGCTCTATAAGAAGATCCAGGAGCAGCAACACTCTGATAGCAAGAAGCACCCCTAGCACCCAGATCTTGATTTCTAAATACCATTCTCCACTAAGCAAAGTCGGGGTGCTTTGGGGAAATGACAAATTTCAGGGTTAGTGTAGGAAAAGTATAAAATGAGCCAGGAATGTCTTGTACCAGTATGTAAAGAGATACTCAAAGAATGATGGGTACATGTCAAAAGGATAGCTTGAATAGGTTCCCACTGGCCAGCTATGAGATAATTTAAGCATCAAAATAAATAATGACAATAACATTATAAACCACCAAATAAAATAGATAACTATAAATCCACACATATAAATATATGTATGAGTGAATTGAAATTTGATTGAGGTATACAGAATATTTATATAGTCACAAAGAACTTCTTCACAAAATGCTTACTAATTACAAAGAGAAGAAGAGTAATTTTGTAATGGAGAAGTCTATCATACAACACCTTAATCAAGTGACCAAAATAATAACGGGAGAAATCAATACATGATGAACAAAGCATCACTCCTCCAATATTCCTTCCAAATAGGCATAATTTGAATCTAGTCATTAAGAAATCTCACATAAAACCAAATTGAAGGACATTCTGCAAAATAACTGGCTTGTAATCTTCAAAAGCATCAAAGTCATGAAATTCAAGTAAGGACTGAAGAAGAATTTCAGATTGAAGGAGATCAAAAAGACATGATGACTAAATGCAGCATGTGATTCTGAACTGAATCCTTTTGCTATAAAAGGTATTATTGAGGGAAGCGGGTGTGGCTCAATGGATAGAGCTCCCGTTTACCATATGGGAGGCCCCGGGTTCGCTTCCTGGGGCCTCCTTGTGAGAGCAGGCCGCCCGCGCAGCGCAGTGGGCTGATGCAGCAGGACCTCACAGCAAGGGGGAGATAAGGAGACACGGAAGAAACACACAGCGAATGGACACAGTAAAACACAAGCAGCAAGGGGGAGATAAATAAATCTTTAAAAAAAAAAAAAGTATATTATAAAAAAAAAAAGGTATTATTGAGATAATTGGCAAAACTTGAATCTGAAACGTAGATGGCAGTATCAAATGGTGTATTGTGGTTATGTAGGAGAATGTCTTTAAGAATGTACTAACATATTTGGGAAGTAGTCCACAACTTACTTTCAAATTACTCTCAAATGGTTCAGGAAAATAAAAGTTTTGGTACTGCTGTTGCAACTTTTTTATATGTTTTATCTTATTTCAAAATGAAAAGTTAAAACAAAAAAACCACCCTGGCCATTTGATTTCCAAGGTCTTTCTAGTGCACCCCTCTTGTCCTACTCTGGATGTCCCTTGCCTTACCAACTCTTGTTTGTTCCTCATTCCCTCTGTGTTGAGAGGCTGCCCCTGAGAGCATGTACCTGCTTCACCTGTATAAGTTTACAGTTATATTACCCCAGGGGATAGTGTCCATGTTCATCACACTCTTTTCTGTATCCCTAGCATATAGCACAGTACCTGGCATCCTTCTTGGTAAAAAAGACACGGTTACAGGTATAAATTTGGGAATCGTTTCTGTAGCCAGCAGGATAAAGTGGAAAAAGCAGGATATTTGGATACTGCCTCACCTAAGTTTGAATTATAGCTGTGTGGTTTTAGACAATACTTAGATTCTGATCCTCCGTTATTTCATATATCAAATGGGTTGTTTTGTGGAGCAAATGTGATAGGGTTTGTAAAGCATCTAGTAGAGTTCCTGGAACTTGGCAGGCACTCAACAAATTTGAGTTTTACTTCCCTCCTTGAAAACAAGAATAAAACCCATCAAAGAAGACTAGAAGTTTAGAACTCAGGTTACATTTCCAACTTCACAATGATCTTGATATATAAACTTGGATAAGTTATTTCACTTCTCAAGGCTTCAGTTTCCTTCTTGGTAAAAATGCGAGGTGAGGAAAGAGGTGAGTAAAGAGTGGGTTTTTATAATTATTGTGTTGCCAAAATCTCTCGGTTCCAAATTTTAAAATGCTTTATTCGGATGATAATACAGAAGGTGAAAAATATCTTATATTTAAAGGCTCTTCCTCAGTTTTAGCAGTCAAAGCATGCAAAATCCACCTCCTACCAGTTTGTTCGAAGGACTCATTTAGACTTGCTGAAATTAGTAGGTAAAATGAGAGGTGGTGGTGTTGTTGGGTGACTGGTGAGCATATTAATAATTCATGAGCCATAAAGAAATTAACACACACTTTAAGTTCTCTCTGCATTTTTCCTTATTCATAATTCTTTGCCTAATTGCTTTTTCCTTCTAAAATGGAGGAGCTGAGACCTTGGCTATTTGCCTAATGGCTCAAACAGAGCCGTAACCCCTGGTTGCCAAGTCTTTTAGTCCTTTTATAGCTTGGGGACATTTGCCATTGAAAGCAAGCTGATGGGTTTGATTTTCCTGAAAAAGATAGTTTGCACTGACCTCTGGCCCCATTAAATGCTTTGGCCATTACCCATTCACAGTAATGGGAGCAATAAATTTGTTTTAATTTAGGACATTGTCAAGTAGGGAATATTGACAAAGACAAAATAATGTTTTGAAAACAGCCAGGATGAAATCATGAATAAATAAATATGTTGAACTTAGCTGATAAATTAAAAAATGCTCATTCATAAGAGTCTGACTGAACTATTTAAAAGTTGGGCCAAAGGTGTTCCCACGTCTAATAAAAATGTCTTTTTCTTTAGACTAGGGAAAAGGTGGGCTGCATAGAAAGATACTGCAAAGTGTAGAAAGGCATTTATGCCTTATGACAGATCTGTTTTAAATAGATCTATTTGTTTTCAGCTAAATGCCTAAAGGATCAGCCAGATGACTCCAGTAGCCTTTTCTCCCACAAGGCATTTATTTTCCTTGTGCAAATCCCTTTATTAGGCATCACAGCAGGTTGTTTCTCCACCTTTGCTTTGTAAAAGGCCCTAAGATTGGTGTCAAAGAACTGAAATTCTAAGTAGATGTTTATCTGTATATATTTTCTTTTGAGTGAAAAAAAAAAATTGACTCCTAACTTGGATATATTCCTCTTGAGTAAGGGATAAGAGTGTGTGTGGCATTGGTTCTCATTCTGTCTTAGAGGTAACATCATATGACAGATGGCAAAAAGATCCAATAAGCAACGAAACATATTTGCAGAGCCGCTAGGCCTTGGATCATGTTGCCTTATGCAAAGTCCAATTGGCTAAATCTTCCAGGGTACAGGTTGCCTGAGGGTATTGTTAGCTGTATAAAAACTAATTGGACCAATTTGGAGGGAAGGAAAAATTTGCCTGAAGTCTTTAATCACACTAGTCTTTAATGGTTTTCTTTTCAACATAGCCAGGGCTGTGTTTAGGAAGATGAATTTATGCATGTAGCTCAGAAAGCCTTATACAATATCAGAAGGTTGGGGAGAATCAATAAACATCTCTTTTAGAAAGTTTAGCACATGTCCTTAATGTTTTGACATCACTGTAATGGGACAGGCAAGCCATTGTTGGATAGAGGAAAGTAAAATTTTTTAAAAGAGCAAATAGAATAAGGCATGAGAAAGCTGATTCTAGTTATGTTTCTTTACACAGAATTTATTGTTCGTTTTCATAGACAAAGGGTCCACAGCTCTGAAAATCATGACTAATTCAGTGAACTCCCCAAATGGTAACAGAACAATAGTTTGGCATGTGCTGCTATTAAATGCAGTGTGTTTGATAGCAAGAGCATGAACTAGAAGTCAAAGACCTTTTGTTCAAGTTCTGGCTCTGCCTCTTGCCAACTGTGTGAATTTATGCAAGTCATTCAAACTTTCTGAGCCTGATTTTCCACCCCCACAGAATGGAAATAAAATTAATGCCTTCCTAGAACACCTCACAGCTAATCAATAAAAAGTACATTCAAGCTTTAAAGCCCTCTGCAAACATAAAAAAAGTATTATTATTAGATCATCATGGTGAACTTAATGCTCTATGTCTCTATTTTTATTCCATTGTTTTAATTCCACTCTTGCACTCAAACCATGTATATGTTTGCTATAATTCACCAATTCAAATTTCCTAGCTCTGCAAAAGCCATACTCACAAGAATGTGATTTAAAAATAAAAAAGGTTACCTTTGGATTTTATACCCATGTGAAGTCTTCTTTGGGATATAATTCAGTCAGAAGCAATTATGGCACTAGCAAATATTATGAGAATTCACAAAATCCCACAGCCAAAACCATGATTCATTGCTCCAATACCAAAACCATTTGGCAGGCTGTAGTTTGGAAGCCACAGCACTGTCTGCTTTTGAGGCTCTAAATGGGGCCATTTGGATTCATTGTAATCCTGCCTGGTCCCATGCTGCAGAGATGGCACAGGCGGATTCCCCCAGTCTCTGCAGATGGTATTTTCCTTATTTCTTTTTGGGCTTTGCTTAACAATATAATCTCTGGGTTAAAAGATGACATAGCATCTTTGGTTTTCTTTTTACTTTAGGCATTGCAACATGAATATTCTTCAAATTTAGCTTACCTAAAAATCTTTGTGAAACAGCTCTGGATTTCCCACTACCAGCCTTATACAACCTGTCATTCAAATCCTTAATGATAGGTTTTTGTGAAAGTGCTTTTTCCACACATTCCTTAGTTTCTGTTTTAGATGGCAGCGTGGTACTTCTTTGAAGATGGTTCCTTCAGGCAAATAGCACCATTCAATTACTATTTCAGATAAAATGTATATAGACAAAAATAGTAGTAGCGGCAATGTGTAGCCAGATATGTGTGGCATGGATGTGAAAATCGGGCATTCCACCCTGGCCAAATGTCAGATGTTTCAGATAAGGAACTTAAAAATTGCCTCCCTGTATTGGAGCTGTGTAATCTCACTGCCTTTCCAGCTTGTCAAAGCTAGGTCCTCAAAGCCTACATGGCTCACAAGTACCTTCTAAAGAATCATAGAATGTAATGAATTGGAGGGACCTGGTATGTCACATCATGCAAACTCCTGGTAGATGCTTTGGTCCCTCTAAAGTGTCCGGTCCAGAGGTGCTCCGGCCTCTGAACACTTCCATGGATGGGGAAGTAACCTCTCCTGCAACAACTCATCTATGTTTGGACAATTCCAACTTTAGGAAATGTGGTGCTTTGTTTTGTTTTGTTTTAATTTTTCCTGATGTCTAAGGCTCAGCTTAACCTTGTGGGGAATGTCAGTGCCATGGCCCGACACAGACTTTGATATTCAATCAGTAACAAATCAATCTGTCACCCTGCATAAACATCCTTTTCTTACATACAAAGCAATTATGAGAAACACCACACTCTGCTGAAATCCAGATGTGTTTTCTAACCTTTGGATCCCCCCTTTACAGTAATCCTCCCCCTAAAGGAACTAAAGCAAATCGGCTCTTTACTTTTTCCCCTTAGTGAACCCATGGTAGTTCTAATAATCAGTACTTTTTTTTTCAAGTGTGCAGAAAACATCTGATTTAACATTCCTTTCTAAAGCTTTGCTTTGAATGCACATTAACCCATTAGTTCAGTTTGTAGACTCTGCCATATTTCCACTTTGGGAAATTGAGACTATATTTAGATATATTCTGTCTTCTAGTGCTCTTCCTATTGATCATAGCTCTTCTCCAATCTTACTACATGTTGGCTTTCTTCTCATTGGCTAATATTTTTCTTAATGTGCTTGCCATGGGTGTCACTATATCTGTATTCATTTCAGCCAACACAGCCTCCTATTTTTACTAGTTTTGAATGCCCTTGTTGCTGTCTTTGCCCAGGCAAAGGAGCCCATTCCCAGACAATGTGACCATTTGCAAACATGCTGGTTTGTGCTGATGAGCCATGGCCTGAATGGCATGCACACACAAAAATACAAATTACATGTTGTGTATTTGGGTGTGAGCTGGCCTAATTAGTACAATCTGCTAGGAAGTCTATACACATAAAGCATGGATTGAGAAGCAAGAAATATATTTTGAATATTGGTTCTGCTCCTCATTTTGGATAAATTCTTCATTCCTTCGTGCCCTTTTTGTAAGAGACAATGGCTGATGGTTATTTTTATAATTATATAGACATCACAAAACTAATATGAACTCTTTATCCTAAAATGACAAAAACATTTTTAGAACTAAAAAAAGATGTATCAATATAAGATTTCATTCCACTCACATGAAAAGCATACAGTGAAATTACCCATGTATTATTTTATGTCATTCACTCATTTATATATATGTATATATATGTATAAATGAGTGATACATACCATCATTTTAGCATAACAAAGTCTACCTAGCTTATCAGTAATATGAAAACACTATAAAACTGAGGGCTCTCCTTACCTGCCATCAGTTCACATTTACTCTCATTGAATTCATAGGGCAGCTGCTCTGCTGGAAATGCCTTATTTTTGCTGACCACAACTTCAGCAAACAGCAGTCCTGAAGTGTCTCTCAAACCCTAGGCTTCTGTGAAACCCCTGATGAAGTCTGGACACACATGGTTTAAGGACAAATAGTTCCATTGATCAGGGGACAGTTTCTTCTTTTTAGTCTGACCTGAGTATGCTTAGCTTCCATCTGCGTGTCATCCTAGAACAGCACCCAGAGCCAGTCTATGTGGTATCTCTTGGGAATGAAGGTTAAGTCCCGTGGCATAAATTGCATTCAGCAAGTGAACAAACAGGACAGCTTGGAGATGAGCTTTTATTCAGAGGAAACCAGAGATCCATCTTGGTGATAAAATATTTATTCCCAATTATCTCGTTGTGGCAAGACTATTGCTTTATAGCACATTTCTTAAAAGAAGCAAGAGTGCTAAAGAGGTTACAGGTATTAATAGAGGAAATTTTATTTTGAAAAATATCTTAAGTAATATACTATTGCCCAGCACCAAGTACGGTTTATCATTTAATGTTGATTGAGATAATATAATGTCCTTCTTTAAGCCAGTACTTTTTCTGTGTTATCTTCTTTTGATCTTTGGATTTTGTTTGTGTTTTTAAACTTTTATTTTT